>LD688949.1:2134894-2149949 GCA_003118335.3 Papilio memnon | reverse complement strand
TCGCTCGTTTGCCACCTTTTCGCATAAAAAAATAATAACAATTAAACGCAGAGGTATTATTTCTTCTTAGTAGCAAAAGAAAAAGGTTCTAACAGTTACCGATTTTTAAACTCGAAAATTGCTAACAAAACAGTACCTTACTTTATAATAATCATGTATGGTCAAGTAATTCGCGTTGGGTCAGCGTAGTTGACTAAAACTTAGTCACACTTAAAGTAAGATCAAGCCCTTTGAGGTGAGCTGCCGACAGATAACTTGCTAATTTCGATTTCATATAAGAGACTATTTTAAGTTATAATACATATTTAGTACAGACAAGCACAAAATTAAAATAAATCAACGATATTTTACAATCCGTCAGCAGTTCGATATCAATAAAATTTGATGTGTACTCAACAGCCCAATTCAAAAGTTAATATAACGCGAAATAAGATTTTAATCTTTATTCAAATTAATCGTCGACGTGTCACGGTAAAACGATTAAAGCCCTTTAAAGTGACGCGAAGCGAATAAAATTAGTCCACATGGGCCCGATGTTTCAATCAATTTTGTTTGCAGAGTCATTACGTTTTCATTGCTTTCATGTTGAGATTGTTGCTTGATTGCGAACCTCTGATGGCGACGTGATGAAAGAACCGTTGATTTTAATAAAGTGACAAGGCCATACCCGTACATATTACAATCACTGTCAAGGAATCATATTACGATCAATAATTAAAAAAAATTGTTTGTCAGCTGTTTGAAAACATTAGAAAATCTATAATAGATTTAGTATTAAAGAAGTGTGACATATTTATCCAAATATGCGAAATATTTCGATCATATAACCTTAAATATATGTTTATCGACAACCGAAACATTAAAAAACATACAAAATTCTGAATAAAAATAGTAACATAGACAAGTTTCTATTCTTTCGGCAGCTTAACTCTATGGTAAGTTATTACTACGTAATAAAGGTACATAATTTTTGTGCGTAAATAAAAAAGATTGAATACATATGCTGGCTGTACTTTTATTCAAAAATTTTTAACTGATTTCGTCGACAGCGGACCGTTAATACATGCATTGACGATATTTGTCACCGCGTCTTATTAAGGAAGTTGTTAACGTCGCTGATATCAGTATCGTCAGCATCTCGAGAACAATTGTGGGCTAAATATTTGCAGAGAAAGCGCTCGTGAGTGCTAATCGCCTTGTAATCGCATATCATATCCTCGCAATGCGCTGTTATGATGTGCAAGCCTTTATACAGTAATTCTTTACTGTGTACTGACTGACAAAAGGGTAATGTTTTAGCACATATGTAATTTTTAAGTAGTTTTTTGTGTAAATGCCATGGTGATGGCCTAGAGCTTAAACGACTGAACTGATAACGAGTGTGGCGTTCGGTTCCTCTTGGAAGGATCATACCATGTGTAACATCTACATACGTAGTGGATGTGAAAAAAAATCTAAAACAAACTGCGTTCAAATCTCCTCTCCATCAGTTACTTTCATTTCAATTTTTTTGCGGTTTTCCCAAGTATTTGCATCTATTCGTCTTCTTTATTATGATAAATATTTAAAATTATTTTAAGTTTAATGGCGTGAAAATATGTAGTCTAAAGCGTACCTTTTTATTAAAAAAATGAATTATTTAAAAATATGCTGCAATTGCTGAGATCTTAAGCCACAAAGAAGTGTGTGTTTACACTTTATTATATTAGTATAGATAGATAACAATTTAAACTTTGTAATTATAATCTTTGTAAATATATATATTTATTTTATAATTTTAAAATGTAAGAATTCTACTTGTTGTGTTAATAATCGGACATTAATTAATCAGAAATAAAAGTGTTGTATTGACTCTACACGACGGCCATATTGGTAGTAGCGAACGAGGATTGTTGATACATGTACAAATGGGGTTATTGGTAAGGTTGTTCTGAGTAAATTCGAAGAAAATATAAGAGCTAAAGAAGACTATATTTTAATAAAGCATAATATGTCAGTGACTCCTTTATAGGTAGAGTATTTATCTAACAATTATATTTACGTTATATCTCCATTCCCAAGAAATAATGTATTTATAGAAAGACGCCCGAAATTCTGCATTATTTAGCTAAGATATTTTGCCTAAAATAACCTAATTAACGTGGCAATGTTATTTCAAAATAATTAACCATAACATTGGTTCCCAGTTTTGCGTATATTTCGGTGAAAGTAAGAGCAGAAAATTGTACAGCCTGAGGGTTGGCTTGTACGTTGTAATTATTGAAACAAATATCCTCATTATATTCACCGGTTCCCCGGATATGAAATATGTTAATATGACTTCGGTTTTAATTTAATGTTGTATTGATAATGAAAAAATATGTTTCCGGTATAAAAGTTGATTCAAAATGTTATCATAAAGAATTATTTAAAACTTTAAAAATTGTATACTATGTTTTTCTTTATCTCATTGTAACTTTGCATGCTAATATGTATAAATGATTAAAAGGTGCGACGCCTATAAACCACGTAAGTGGTTTGGCGGGAATTACTTATGTAACTATATTATATTTTGGAAATAAAGAAATTAAAAAAAAAAATCGTTTTGTTTTTATATTAAGTGTAACTTAAATCACATATAAATGTGGTTAATTTTTATTTAATAGTCGTCAATTAATTCAAAAATCAAACGTCTCCCTGTATCTTATAACCTAGTTTTCTTACATCAAAAGGTTTGATAAATCCGCTACATATTCTCAATTATGACAATTTTAACTGAAGAGTCAACCTGTAAAATAAAATTTTGCGTGTGTCGCTAACTGAGCAGTTGAACTGGTCAGTCAAATCAAAGCGTCTGCTTTGGCTTTATCTACTTGGCCATTTTGACAGCGCGCAATGAAAAAAAACTAGCCTATAATATGCCCGTCTATGTCAGCTACCTCCAATGAAAGTCCGGTCGAATTCATCCTAGCCGTTTCGGAGATTACCCGGAATAAACGCGGCTTGCGGACAGACAGACAGACAGAGATTTTTTTAAATGCGATTTTCGTTATTAGCAACGCAAATACGTCATCATCCCGAAATCTGGAATTTTTCCTTTGATATTACAAACAGACACTCCAATTTTATAATATTACTACCTTTCTAATGGTGAAAGAATTTTTAAAATCGGCCCAGTAGTTTTTGCGTGAATCAAATACATACAAAAATACAAAAATACAAAGTTTTCCTCTTCATAATATTAGTATAGATATGTATAGATAGATATAGATATATATAAACAGACACCCTAAGTGTAGATTAATAATTTCGTTAATTTAAATTAATAATAACCATCACAGTTAGGCAAAGCTTTCATGACGTCATAGTTTAATATCCCAGCAATGTTGATAATGCAACTGGTATTTCAGCACATATTTCCTCAAACTATGCTCTGTATGCGTCCTGGTATTTCGCACTATTACGTGTTGATTTTCTCTAGTTAAAATCGAACTGCAATATTGAGGTGCAGTCTTTGACCGTTTAAAGACAGGACCTGTTAAACTAGCTTAATTGTGTGCACGTTTTGTGTTAAGTGTCAGTTGTTAGCTCATGTGCAAATATCACATTTACCTTACCTCCATCGGAAATTGGCTCTTTGCGTAGTCCGATTATGTACAGTCAAAGATTGAAGTCGATCGAAACGTTTTCAATCGACGCAAGCAATGCAGTTCGATTCGTAATCATCTGACACCAGGTTAATAACAACGATTAAAGGTTGATTAAAGGTAATTTAATTTCAATTTATGTTGCCGATGATTGCAGCTTCTGTAAGCGGAATGTTTTATTAATCGATTCCAATTCGTGCTATTAATTAAAAAAAATTGACAGCAATCTGAACAGTCTATATGTGGTTTTTCAGTAAATTGGTATTTTCTATTTGGTCTACTGAGCTAGATTCTTAACTAACGACATTTATTTTCTTTTAAAGAAACTATTTCCGCTAAAATGTATTAAACGTTTGACATTTTCTGTTTTCGTCTTTTTGTATGTACTATTCCTAATTCAATAACTGTCGTTCAAACAAAACAATTACGAAAAAATTCAATAATATTTAATTAATTAATAAAAAATTAAATAATATTTAATTAATTAATAAAAAATTAAATAATATTTAAGTTTATATTAAAAAATTAAATAATATTTAATTTTATATTATACAATCAATTAACTTTACAAGGCACATCTTTTTGTAATAATTCTTAAAGGGCGCTTTCTTTTTTCGCTTCCATAAAACTTTAATCCGACATAAACAACACAACACAAATGGTCAACGCCAAACTGGAAAAAACAAAGGAACGAGAGATCAACAGACATTTATTAGGGACCTTTCATATAAAATTACCCGCCAATTAATTGTTTTTTTTTTACGAAAGTATAATGCTGAACTAGCTGTCGCCCGCGACTCCGTCCGCGTGGAATTAAAAAACAAAGGTGATTAGCCTATGCATTTTTCCAGACTATCCTCCACGTCTATACCAAATTTCATCGAAATCCGTTTACCCGCTTGGGCTACAAACTCTAACAAACATCCATCCATCCATCGCTGTCGAACGGAATAAATATAATAGTATCCTATGTCCGTCTCCTGGCTCTAAGTTACCTCCTCACCAATTTTTAGACATATCGGTAAAGCCGTTCTTGAATTATAAATAGTGTAACTAACACGACTTTCTTTTATATATATAGATGTACATTTAATTTACATTGTAATCAAAATTAAATAAATATCAAAACTGTTTTCTATTGATATGGAAATATATTTCCAATTGGATTCTTTCGTGGTGATTTGAATTTTATTACATTTCACAATTAGAGTTGATAAATTAATTTCTTAAAACCAATCTGTAAAAGCATCGATCTCTAATTGAATATTGGCAATCAAATCTAAAGACATTTTAATTATAATGAGAAAATTATTATTACATTTTCATTTAATATGGAAACACCCGAATAACTGTGTGCGGTCAGTACCAAGAAATTAAGTTATTAAATAATGCAAATGAACTTCGTAAAATAATTCAAGTGCGTACAGCGAAACAGCATTTGAACATCGTTTATTATTAGACTAAAAGTATCTTTAATGTTATCGTCTTAAGGTATAAAGTAAGTTGACAGAATTGATTTAGTACGTCACTATTTGTGTTACTGGTAAAATAACTCATGGTCTTATATAATCGCTCCTTGTATTTTAAAACAATATTCCAGTTTAGATATTTTTTTCATCAGACAAAATATCCTATTTAAAGGACCATACACATTAACAAATGACTAATTGATTTGTAAATAAACTGTGTCGGTTTGTACCTTTAATGAGAGTTCTATTTCTACACACATATTTATCTGCCATTCTTTAAGACATTCCGATAAAAAACATTAAGACGTTTTCACGTGGATGGCTTTTATAACGCGCGTTAAATAAGCGTTGAAATAGAACAATCCCATTTTCATGTCGCTGTTCATACAGCATCGCTTTTAAAACGCAACGCTTTTTAATCACTCAGTGTTGTATTTTCAGCGCTGGGTAAACGAAACAAAAGTTGTTTTAAAGCGTTCGTATAAGTGTTAGCGTTAAATAAACGCTCGTGCGACTGAGGGCTAAAAGTTGTACCGTTTTGCAATAAAACAAAAGATTCAACCGTAGACGAACATTATCTTTATAAGATGTTATTTAGTTTAATGAGTTATTTTTCTATTGCAAATATTTTTCCATAAATTATATGGTAAACGAAACATAGTTTACTGTCACGAGATTCTCTTTAAAGTGTGCTAGTAGTCAATTTATTTCTCTAAAGTGTTACTAGAAACTACGTATAAGGAAAATACGTGTCGACCATTGGTCACGTCGCTTTCGAGGACATTCGCTGTGTCGCATCCATTGGTCTTGTATCCGAGTTTCTTATTCAATTTTCATGGTTTGAGATGTCACGTAATATTTGTATATGTTCTACTATATTACTACTATACAAATACTTACAGAATATTTATGTTCTTAAACAGCAAAAAGAACAAATCACAATATTAATAGAATCGAGATACTTGAATATCTTAAAAACAAATGACAGATATATTCCCAAGATCAAACGTTTACAAAAAAGAAACAATTTTGATGTTATTTAAATCACAATACGTACTTGAGCCTAGATAATCTTAGTAATAATTTATTTGCTAAACAATTTCACATGTCATCTCAACAAGCAAAATAAAATTTCCAATCACTAAAAATAACAAAACAGCTTCGCTATAAAGCCGGATCACTTTACGGATCGACCTTTAGCGATTCATATCTTCACACCGCTAAACATTTCATAGCGATCAAAACGTTTGTAAACTTGGCCTTTTACAATAATGCTAAGCACCGCTGACCCTGACGTCCCGCTCTTGAACCCGACGTGATAAAATATACAATGTTATCTGTGTGAGAGATCGTAACGAAATCATTTTCACGTCAAATACGATCGACGCGATAGCCGGTCGATATGCCCGGCTCTTATTACGTGTCTCAATTTCTATGTAGAAATTATTTCTATTGCATGTAGTTTTCATGACCGTATCTTTCTATTCAAGCACAATTCAAAATGTGTATTTAACAAATAACCAAGTACATAAGGAAAAAGTAATAATAGTGCATAAAAAAACTCGTTGGTACACAAGAGGAAAATTCAAATTATAGACGTAAGAGGGAAAATAGTCAGAGTCGTAGATTACAGAGTAAAGTATAATAATGCCATACGAAACAAAAAGTAAGACTTCGCATTATAGAATAGCGAATAACACCAAACCTGATGATGCGAAGCCATTTTTAATTCTTACCTTATTGTAGGTCACTCGAGGAAACCTTTAGTAAACAGGTTATTATAGAACATGATTTGGATTTTACTATCATTAGAACAATAAACTAATTGTAGTAAGTTGAGTATAATACAATTCTAAATCTACATATTATGTAGTTCATAGATAAAGATGACGATAACATCATATGTAATCTCTATTGCCATGACCTATACACGTAATACAATCCAATTTCAACGCTACCCACCTCCTGTTTATTCTGAGGAGTTATCTTAATCTACCAATACTTTTCATAATAGTAAGATAAACGCCATTTTGTAAGAGATTTATTGCATTGCACAACTCTCTCTTAAATCTCTTAAAGAACACACAATAACTCAGTAAAAAATAAATGACATTCTAAAAGAGATGGCATTTCTTAAGACGTTGCAGATCTATCGGATGGACAGGCGTATTAATAAAGTATGTGATGGGACAAATGTATAATTTATTTTGAATTTACTAAAATATTTATAATGTAAGTTATATCTTGCTAATATTATATTATAAATGCGAAAGTTTAAATGGATGTTTGTTAGAGTTTGTAGCCTAAACTGCTGAACGGATCTCAATGAAATTTGGCATAGATGTATAGTCTGGAAGAACACACAGGCAACTGTTTATGTTTTTTTGTTATTTTCACGCGGACAGAGTCGCGGGAAAAGCTAGTGTAAATATGTATTTTTTTACATTAAAAATGGAACGATTAAACCAATGCTTTTAACAATTGTATCGTTACTTATTTTCACTATGTTAGGTTAAGGATCTCAACAACACTACTATTATATTTTGTTTAGTAAGAGCGCGCGCACACCTTTGACTAAATTATCGCACAACAGTTTAGTCTCGCTTTAATTGCTATTAACTTATATGGAGGTGCGCACACTACTCGATTTTTAATTAGGCAACTAAACAGTTGAATTTGCTGCGAAACAATCGACAACCAACAATCGCACAACTGTTGTGCTATAGTTTAGTCAAAGGTCTGTGCACGCTCTAAAACTCTAAATCGGTTAATTTATTGTCGAATTTGTTTGGTCGATATGCTTAAGTTTATTGCTAGTGTTTTTCCAACTTAATTCAGTGGGAAATACAACGTTAAGTCACCCCCACTCTTAGCTTAACTCACGGGTATCGCTGTCACTTCTAGTGTTACAGTCGTCACTTCCTATTTCACAACTTGTACTCGCACTACGGCAACTGCTATCTGTGAGAAATGTATCTGCCACCGAACGATTGTGAACTTCGTCAATTCACAATTAAACTAGATATAATGAAAAGAGTCAAAGCTGCTAATTTTACCGTTAAATAATTAAAGGTTTTACACTATTTTCGCCCGCGGCTCCGTCCGCGATGAGTTAAAACAAAAACAATTAGACTATATGTTTTTCAGATTATCCTCTACAACTATGCCAAATTTCATCGAGATCCATGCAGCAGTTTAGGCTACAAACTATAAAAAACATCCATTAAACTTTTGTATTTATATTATGATATTAGTAAGATTTAAGTAATTATTTTTTACTGTCATACCTAAAGCTAAAAATTCATGTAATAATAATATTTTTTTCAATTCCACATTGAATTACTGAAAAACGCAAAGTACGGATTAACAATTTAGTTTTTCCTTCATAGTTTTTGAATTGTCTAGAATTAACACTAAATTTTGGATTACAGGTTCAGATAATTCACTATAAATTAATGTTACTAGTGTCTTTAAAAAATAACGAAGATTACAATCGCTCGGTGACACATCGTCCGTTTGCTCCTGTCTGTGGTTTTGCGTTATCTCACTTCCAGTTTGTGTAAACATCTTGCTGTACTTTGAAACGTTTAACGCAGTGTTTATTTTTCAATAAAATAATAGTAAAGTAAGAAAGGAAAGAAATAAATCAGTTTTAGAGTGGACATTCGAAATATTTCTCTAGAAACAATATATTTGCAATCAACAGTACTATAGAAATTTACATTTAACTGTAGGCGTGTAAAGACTTTTAAATTAGTTACTGTTTTATTCGTATTGTCCACTCTATTCGTATACATAATCCATTTAGATTGAAGACAATTTAACAAATAGCTATCCTATTAGGAAAATTCATTATTGCTCATCGCAATATTTTGTCAACTTCCATTTCCAAATGATTAAACACACCGCCTTAATTCGAAAGTATCTTATATTTCACGATAATCGATTAGTCATGGTATACATTTAATATTAGAGACGTAACTTTTATGTCAAATGTCACAAGACTTATCGGAAGACGGCATAATTTATACAGAAATGTTAAGCGCAAGTAAATGTAGTGAATGTCGTATAAAGCCCGCTTCACACGCTCAGCTTTATCTAAACAGTCGGATCTTTCAGATCAATCTGCACTGAACAGTTCCCAATTTTACAAATCCCAAAACTGAGCGTGTGTAGCTGGCTTAAGACCAATTACTACAACGACGCGATAGTTAGTCAATTAGTAAGCGGTAGTCAAAGCAAATCGAAATAATTTGTAAATGGAATAGAGCCTTTGTAAAAAATTAAAAAATATCATAAAACAGAGCGTTTTAAAAAAGCAAAAAAAAATGTTTTTAATTCCTATTCTATTCAACAGTTCTATTAACTTTATTAAGCTTTTTCATAATTACGTAAAAACTTTAAAAGTTAATGAGGGACAGGTTGTAAAACATGACATCCTTTGCTTATATAAAGCGCAGTCAAATTATGTTTTACTAATTTATACTCTTAAATTAAGTCATAAATGTCACATAATAATGTTATTAATTAATAAGGCGATATCGCTTTATCAGTTAACTCGATTATCTATTCTTACCGCTATCCGCCCACATTATACCGAACGAAAGCGAAAACTGTAAACTCGTTGCCTCATAAAAATACGAAAACGTCATAAAACCTGCCGTTTGAAGCGTCGCAAACTTGAATGACACTTTACGCCTGCTTTGAAAGCAATAAACTTTCAAAATGCTCTTCACGATTAAAGTCAATTAAATAGAATTCTGTTTATATGACATCAAGTGTGCACTTAATGAAATTATAATATACTAGCTTTCGCCCGCGACTCCGTCCGCGTGGAATTAAAAAAAAATCAAAAGTGAGTAGCCTATGTGTTCTTACAGACTATCCTCTACATCTGTACCAAATTTAATCGAAATCCATTCAGCCGTTTAGGCTACAAACTCTAGCAAACATCCATCCATCCATCCATCCATCTAAACTTTCGCATTTATAATATTAGTATGAAGTATGATTTCGTAATTTTTAAATTCACTATCATTATGTAGGTGGTGACAGCTTATAGTGTTAGATTTGGTTATTGTAAGAGCGGATCTTTGACTAAACTATCGCACGACTATTGTGAGATTGTCGATTGTTTCGCAGCCCGTTGAACTCTTTAGTTGCACAACTAAAAATCGAATAGTGTGCGCACCTCAATGTCAGCTCATAGGAATCAAAGCGGGATTTAACAGTTGTGCTGTACCTACTCTAAGAGACAAGTCCACATGACCTTGACTACTTAGAAATTGTTTTAATCTATACTAATATTATAAAGAGGGAAACTTTGTATTTTTGTATGTATTTGATTCACGCAAAAACTACTGGGTCGATTTTATTAAAAGTAAATCCAGTGTTTATGAAGAAACAGAAACGGAGTCGCGGGCGAAAGCTAGTATTTGAATGAATTCCGAATTTCTTACAAAATGCAACTACAGACGTATACCGTATTACTAAAGTGATAATTCGTTAAAATTCCGTCTTTGATCTAAATTTAATCTCGACATAAACGCATTTTGTTTTAAATCGATTTGTTGCCTTTGATCGTTGAATCGATTGCTCCAAACATGCGTATCGATTATATACAGTATGAATTCAGGGATGTTTATTTAAAATTAAATGATAATTGTAGAATGTACGAGGTTGTTTTTAGAAATTGAATAGCAGTGTTTTTAATAACTTTTGTTTTAATTTTTAGTAATGCGTCGATTATTTTGATTATTTGGCAAGTTATTGTTCCTTTGATTAGACTAGAAATAATTTTTCTATTTAATTACACTTTTCAATTTATTAAGAACAACTGAACAACCGGTACAGTGTTTTATGATTGTTATTTTACCCATTAATCATACAAATATCTTTCTCTCTATTAAGGTTGTTGTAAAAACGTATCGACTTTTGACTAACAAACGTATATTTATCACAGCTGACATTAACAATTGTAAACATATTTCATAATTCATCTACTGTTCAGACACTCTGACCCATAGTATTACTTCTGTCAAATATTCAAATAGAATCAATCACAGCATCAGTCCATTTGCCCGTCAATCAATCAAATGATTTGGGATACGGTGGGCCTCGCTACCAGACACCATGAAGTGTCAAGTATGAACGCGTGTGGGCCCACTTGACACTGATTCAATGCTGTTTATATTGTTCAATGTTGACTGTAGGGCTTTCGCAGCGGGTAATGTATTTGTAAATCATATATATTCACATCTGTATAAACATAAATCGCTGTTTTTTCGACAATCGTAAAGATTTTAAAATTGAATTGCATATCAAAATATGTTATATGCTAAAAAGATTTCCTTTTCTTAAACTTAATTCTATCAAAATATACAATAGTGATTTGTTACTACGTTTAGAAAGAACATTTAACGACTGTACATTAGGAATGAATTATAAATGTCTCACAAAATACCTCAATTTGCATATAATTAGTGTTAAATGTTGTCGAAATGTGTCGGTCATTGAATACCATTAATTAGGCAATAAAACGAAATCTCGAATCAGCGTGGGTGTTTACTTTCCCCTAGCCTTAATGACTATAAGTGACAACCCTAACGATTGCCCAATCTAGGGTACTGGTCGGCCAACACTTATCTTTAATTCATTACATCATTAATGATCAAACCAACCTTTCGTTGAATCATTAATGATTACTATCGAGACTGTTTCCATAACTAGAAGGTTAAATTCAACAACCATTCCAATTCCACATATAATATACCAATACACTTATGACCCAGCGTGAGAAATAAGTTTAAAGCCAGTTACACACCCTCGGTCCAATTGTTTAGTTGAGTAGCCGATCCAACTATATAATACTAAGAAGTTAAACATGTCTAACTTACTAAATTGATAGCTTAAAAAAATGAAAAATGAGTACCCTATGTCTTCTACATTATCCTCTACATCTATGCCAAATTTCATCGAGATCCACTCAGCTGTTTAGGCTAACAAACATCAATCCATCTAAATTTTCGAATTCATAGTATAACTAAGTTTTGCCTTTAAAAATCGAAGTGTAATCTAGAATAACAATTTAGTAGCGTAATATTCAACATTGACAAGTGGTACGTAAGTTTAATTCGGACTACTTACTATTTATAAATTCGACCTCGGCACGACTCATGTTTATGAAATCAAAAATAAGAACAGAAAAATAACATTGCACCGATGATAAATAACGTCACAATAGAATAACTATTTTAGAATCTTTTAAGATATCACAAATACAATAATATGTTCGAAGATTCGAAATGGTTACATGGTATGGACATGTTATGCGACGAGACGATGGGGACATAAACCAGAAAGTGTTAAGAATGAATGTGGATGGCTACAAAGGAAGAGGAAGACCGAAGAAAGTATGGATGGATTGTGTGAAAGAGGATATGCTTAAGAAGGTAATGGATTCAGATACGACGGCTGATAGAAATGTATGGAAGAGTAGCACATACTGTGCCGACCCTCCGTAAGGGATAAGGGCAAATTGATGATGATTCGAAATGGTTACAAAAGAGTTGTCACTCAGAAACTTCAAAAACTTCAAATTCAACCACTTGAGAGTAGCAAAAGGTATTTACTGTCTACATACAAATCTTCTACAAGAAATTGCTATAGTATTTTCCGTCACCTAGGATTACTGTCTTTCACTAAGATCCCTACGATGAAGTGTCATATTTCTTGCAGACAAGCAGTTTGCATAAGCATAGCTAGAAATGAAATTAATTTTACTGAAGATTGGAATTTCCGCATAGCATTATGACTCAACAAAGCGTGATACATTCAGTGAAAACCGATCTTACCATTTCAAGACGGTAATATTTATCAAGATCGAAAATAACTTGTACGATTTCCGCATTTACGCATACTTAAGTCGAAGTTCTATCGACTTCTTGAGTTTTGTTTAAGATAAATTAAGAATGACTGTAGTGATCAGGAACATTTTCAATATTCAGATTATTGATTGAGATTAGATAATTAGAGTTAAGAAATACAGTGTTGTATTGAAAGTGAAAGGTGAAGCTTAAAACAAAGTTCATGTGTGCTGACGTGCGGCAATCGAAGGTTGTCACGTGCATTTCGAAGTTGCCGGTTGCGAATATTAACTATAATAATTTATCAAACTTATTAAGAAATAATATAATGGACTAGAAAAAAAGAATGAATGGTATTAAATAACCAAGCACTTCCACCAAAATTCTATCTAAAGAGTTATTTCAATTCTTTAAGTAACCACACTCCTTATATTTAGAAATGTTTTTAGCACAGTATTTTCGTTTCATATTTAACAATTTCATATGCTTCATCGTTTGATCTTAGTTACCTTTTTTCCATAAACTGGTAATTAATCCTTCAGTAATTTAAAAAGCAGCTTCTATTATAATATTTGATTTAACGTTCCTGAATAATTTCTCTGTGATATTCTACTTCAAAGACAAATAAATCAAATTCGTTCCGAGCAATGCGTTTGAATTATTCTCAGCTACTAGACTCGACGGACAGGTCAAGCCATGCCTCGGATAATTACTGGCCCGCCGCGGGCGTCTCGTGCTTGCTTTTGATGTTCTAGACGTAGTTTACACTTGACTACAATCTGATTTTATTGTTTCTATCAGCTCAAGGCTCTGCAAATGATAGGACCAGAATTTAGTGTCACGATCTTGGTAATTTGACCTTCGTTACTTCGATCCATAAAGCGTTCACTTTTCTATAAGGTTGCCTAATTAAAAACTGTTGTTAATGGAATTGCAAGCTAAATTTAGTAGTTCAATCGAGAGGTTGACTTGATGTTGAAGTAATATTAGTAGGTAGTTATCAACATTCATAATCTTACTAATATTATAAATGCGAAAGTTTAGATGGATGGAGGTATGGATGGATGGATGTTTGTTAGAGTTTGTAGCCTAAACGACTGAACGGATCTCGATGAAACTTGGCATAGATGTAGATGATAGCCTGGAAGAACACATAGGCTACTCACTTTTGTTTTTTTTAATTCTACGCGGACGAAGTCGCAAACGAAAGCTAGTGATCATATAAAGAGAACCGATCGACAATTAAGGAAATAGACAAAATAAGTAAAGCAGATAGACTCTAAGTTCTCCAAATTAATTCAATATTCCATGTATTTAATAAGGTTTTAGAAATCATATAATTTTATTAGTTCTATTCTATGCTTCTTGAACATGCAATTGTTTAACTATAATAAACTAGCTGTTCCTGTGCGGCTTCATCCGCGTGAAATTATAAAAACTTTGTTTTATTGTTTACATTTGTCAAATGACAAAATTCAAATGCGCAAATGATAACTAAGGTCTTTGACATTGACAATCTTGCTTCCTTGACGTTGGCAGCAACTTATGGTCTCTTTCCCGTATTAGGATTTTTATCCAATTTATTTACCCTCTAAGTTAAATAGCGTGAAAATATATAGCCTAAAGCCTGACGTAAGTGTAGGGCTTTTTATTAAAAAAAGAATTATTCAAAAATATGCTGATTGTTGACATCTTAGGCAACAAAGAAGTGTGTGTTTACGCTTTATTATATTAGTATAGATAACTTAAAAAAATATAATGTGTTGTAATGCATTTGAATTGCTTACTTTGAATTTAATGCTAAACTTACTAGTTTAAGTTACTTTGTATTAAACAAATTAAAGCACTGTACATTTATTACAAGATCAATGAAGTAACAGTAATTACATCTTATTAAACACGTTTGACTATGTTAAAACGGAAAAGAATTACGTAAATTCTTACCTTGACATTTGTAACTCTACACTCATTGTATTTGTATACAAACGTCTATACATATTTATTTAACGAGTTTGTTTTTATGTCACTTAACACCATCCTTGAAATGGCACTCAATTAAGTGTGCAATGAATTTTATTCATCTATTCTTTTATAA
>LD688949.1:2072960-2088095 GCA_003118335.3 Papilio memnon | reverse complement strand
ATGTCATGTCATTTTGACATTTGCAATTGATAATTTGACAAATGTAAACTATAAAATAAAGTTTTTATAATTCCACGCGGATGAAACCGCATGCGAGCAGCTAGTATTGTAAATATTTGTTAATAACAACTAAATGATATTGAAAGTTTAACTGAATACTGATATAAAATAATATTTAAAAGAAAGTGTCGTAAAAGTGGAAGTAACGAATATTTTCGATTATGTTGACGTTTTTATTGACTCGCAAGAAACTTTAAGTTTTGTAAAATACTAATTATACTGAGTTATAGAATAATACAACTACTTATGCTTAATTGTGGTTGATTTTTAACCGTTTATTTACTTTTAAAAATGTTACAGCTCAACTTCTATACTAATTTGTTATTGTTTTCCAATGTAGCAGTGTCCATAACCCAAAATGACGTTTAATATAATGTCGATCTCAGAATTATACCGAGGATTAACGTAATCATAAACACAGCAATTCCGCGTAATTGAGATCACAACTTTTAATTTCACTTCCGAGCTGGCAATGTTTTTATATATTTACGCCGTGAGTTCAAGATCGTAAATATAATTTAATTTATTAAAGAAATCTTGAGACACGGGTATTTCCGCTTGAATCGTTTTACAGTCTGGTATAGTTTATGGCGGTTTGCAATGTCGCAAACAATGTGCACAAAATAATTCTAGACGTAATGTGCATTTGCCTCTAATACCAGTGGGGTCACCTGGCATCCACAATAGAAATCTGTTCGCATCCAAATGAGCTCCTAAAGTTTGAATCTTTTAATAATAATGATGACAACCTCTTTACCAAAGTGCTGATTCAACTTCACAAATCCAGAACTACTCTAAAAAAGTATTAAAATAGATTTTATAACATGAATCTCTGTTTTTTTAATCAGTATGTTTCAGTTCCATGCCAGAAAAACCACTAAAATAGCTCAAAAAAAGTAAATTTAATCATCAGACTCTTTAATGACCAAATTATTAAGATCTCTTGATACTTCTATATTCCAAACAATGTTATGTAATTAATCTTGACATACTTAACTACCACATAAAGGCTGTTTCGTGTAGCAAATAACATCTACAGCCGTGACAAGGCTAATCCTTCGGCAATACATTATTCGCAATTTCCTACATCACTATGCAGTAAACGTGTTCTTAGAATGCCCCATAGAAACAAATTGACGACCTCACAGCGTACAAGTAACGATCATTAATTAAATATGAAAGGAATTAGTTACCAGAGACATTTAAAAATGTACAGACGAGGCAGTGAACAACATTTTTTCACCGGTACTTTCTCTGAAAGGTACTATCAGTTGTCTAGTACGCCACCTTGTGTCATTGTATTGATATGTAATAAAACATTTTACAATATTACTAGCTGTTCCCATGCGGCTTCATCCGCGTGAATTTAAAAAAAAACTTAATTTAATTGTTTACCTACATTTGTCAAATTATCAATTGCAACTGTCAAAATGTTATGACATGATGACAAACCACGGCAATATTGTTTCCTTGATGTTGGCAGCAACTTATGGTCTCTTTCCCACATTAGGGTTTTTATCCAAAATATTTAGCCCTTAAGTTTAATGGCGTGAAAATATATAGCCTAAAGCGTGACGTAAGTGTAGGGTTTTTTATTAAAAAAATAATTATTAAAAAATATGCTGTAATTGCGGACATCTTAGGCAGCAAAGAAGTGTGTGTTTACGCTTTATTATATTAGTATAGATAATAACCGCCATCTTTTGTTATAAAATAAACTATGCAATTAATTTAAATGTAATTAATCATTTTGACATTTGGTTTTGTGGATCTATGAATAGATAGCGTTAGTGTGATTATGTGAAAAATGTTTAAAGTGAAGTGTCAACTATGCCTTCTCTATATATCATTTAAATCTCTTTGTAGACGAAATACAAATTATTTTAAAAATTATACTTGAAACTTGACATAAATTCGAAATAGCTTTTCTTTAATTATTGTTTTTTTTTACAAGTTCACCCATGTCCCGTTTTTAACGTTGATTTCGTTTTAGAGCGTCAAGTAATCTATAACCAAAACGGGTAGGATTATAAAATCCTTGACTATTTGATAGCCCTACTGACATACTTAATGTTTATGGGATTTGAAGATATATTTTATTATGTGCAAAAACCATTACCGCATCCGACATGATTTGCAAAATTACCTACATAACCTTCTGGTACCATCTGGCATTCAGTACTACGTCAAACCACACTTCTGTCTCTGGAATACTTTTTATAACTGAATCAACCGCAACCTTTGGCGTAAAGATGATTTATATCTGGAATGACCGCGGAGTGTTTAAGAAATATAAAACACGCCCATTAATAAAATAAAGGACGTTGGTTCTGGACCAATAGATGTCCACAATTTGCTTTGAGTTTACTGGTGTTTACACCTTCTTAATTGTAGTATTTAAACACATTGACGGATTACGTCACGGATGACATCATCATCATCATCATTTTACCTTAGCATAACGTTTATCTGGTTTAGGTACTACCATATGTTTTTATTTTATGTAGAAATCCTCACAAAAGAAAATTAGCTATCTGCTCTCGTCACCCTATTTTGTAGTTCTGCCAATTCTATGCATTTTAGAATACTTTAGCAACTGTTTTGTTGTTCCTTTCACCGGTTAAAGCTATTATTTTAATCCTGACGTCAAGGTCACTGGCTGATTGTCTTCTAATAGCTTAGTGGAAAAGAGTTTTATGTATGAATCAATATGAAACTTGATCTACAGTTACGGAAGTCACCATACTAACAGGTGACTCAAACACTACCTCACTATGTGACTCATGTACTTAGAATCGATACTGATCAATTTACGGGTTTCTTAATAGCTAGAGTTTTGTTCAGAAGCACGTTTTGTAGTAAACTATTGTATGGAATTATGAAAGAAATCTTTTTTTTTAAATTCTGCTTACTCCGCTGGAAGAGCGATCCAATGTGGGTCTTGGTCTCTGACACAAGAGAACACCGGAGCTACCTGTCCTACGCCGTCTTCTGCTAGTCTTTTGATTGTAGATGTCTAATTTCAGAATAAGTGTTTACCTCTGGGTTTTTAATAATGAAAACACCCCGTTATGATTTGCTCACTAATAGTTATCTAAACTTATAATTATTTGATGGTTTGTTCTGGATTGTATTATTTTGTACCATAAGACAGCACTCATATCTCTAAAAATATTCAAAGGCAAATGTTTAACTGGCAATGATGCGATAAAATCCCTTTTAGTTATCACCAAAGGTTTCTGTCAATATTGACCCGAGTAGCATGACACGACTTATCAATCATTTTAAATAGAGAGTCTCAACTTTCATGAGTTACAACTTCGAGTTTCTTTTGATTCTATGGCTGTGTTTCACATTAATTTTTAATTTACAACCATCGGTTTTCACTGACAAAATACCAGAATTACATAAAATTAGCTATCGCTCACGACTCCATTTGCTTGGAATAAAAAAAATGGTTAAGACTATGCTCTACGTGTATGCCAAATTTCATGGACATCAGTTCCTCCGTTTAGGAACCTTCTAACATCCATCCAAACATACAAACTTTTGTATTTATAATATTAGTATTAATAGGATTTATAAATTTCTGATCAAGAGTTTTTACTCTACAATTTAACAGTAGAAGCTCTGAGGACACGTCCACTTTGTGTAATAAGATATAACAAGTTGAATGACGGCTCAGATAAGGACAGTTCTAAATATTTTCCTTAATTTTTAAAGCCATTCCCCGAGTGACAACGTTCATGTACGTGTAAAATTAAAAGATAGTCTCGTCGAGACTTCTATGTCATTTGTCTATTTTTAACTAGAGCTTGACACCTTTGACTAAACTATCGCACTACTGTTTAGTCTCGCTTTGATTCCTATGGGCTTATATGGAGATTCGCAAACTACTTGAATTTTAGTTGTGCAACTAAACTGTTCAATGGGATGCGAAACAATTGACAATCGATAATGGCACAACAGTTGCGCTATAGTTTAGTCAAAGGTGTGCGCCCGGTCTTAGTTTGTGTAGAGCCATCTCACCCATTTACGTACCCAAGGTTACATAAGCTATCAGACTCTGTCCTTTATCTTGTCATATTCAAAAATACTTTCTTGTTTACTCTCGTTAAATGTTATGTTTGAAATAGGTAATAAATAAAATTAACCAAGCGATCGGTCAAAGTTAATGGAGATTTTAGCAACTAAATTTTGTTAAATTAAGTTCTTTAATTGATTGGTTTCTGGTGAACGAAGCATGAATGAATTGATTGAATCATCTGACATCACAATGACGTCTTGCACTTCTGAGAAAATTTCCGAGACCCACCACGATTTAAACCGATCACCACTAATAATTGCAACACTTACAAGGTAATTTAAGGGTGATTTTAATTGAATAATCAATCATTCATGCTGCAATCATCGTGTCTTACCTTTTATAGTGTACACAATTATTTACAACACAAAATTGCCATATCAAATACTACACTCGTTTTTTCCTAACTCGGCGTCAGTTTACGTTATCGGTGACGTATTCGGTGATTAAAGGACGTAAGTAACGACTAGTTATGATAAACACTGATAATCTCATTCTGGAGTAACGGCTCAAGTGCACGCTCGTTTGTTAGAATCTGTGTTATTTTTCGAACAATATATTTAACAGCCAGTTTCATTTACATTTTAATCTGTCGTGTTCTATTTACAACAGTTTTAAGTGACAATCGGAATGTGTAAATATTTATGATGATGCATCATAATCGTTATAAATTCGATGTTTAAGCTCGGGTACCGTTAACGATATTCAGATAATCTTGTAAACGTCGAATTGGGTTTTTTATAGTGAGTTAATCGCGATTTTTATTTTTAGTAGTAGTGTAACATCGTATGCATGTAGACCGGTGTGGTGTATCGATTCGAAAAGTCGATAATTTGTATCGAAAATGTTAATTAGTGTTCATTACGAAAGTGCTATGAATCAGTGGCTCTAAAGATGTGCGGTCGTGTACGTGGCAATCGTTTTCTTGTGTACAGTTTACGTTAAAAGTGAGAGCAATGAGTGTACCTAATTTAAGCGCCGACCAGATAACAGGTACTTAAAAAATCTTTTTTTCTTTGCTTTTAAAACGCTTTTTATCGTCTCGACTGCCAGTGTTAGTTGTCTTTAGAAATATCGATAATTAACATCGTTCCATACACAACTTTATTTTTAAATTCATAAAGTTACTTTTCCCAATTTAGGGACACTTTTGACACTTTCTTTTGTTTTTAATTTTTTTACTCGGAATTATAGACCTCGTGTGCAAGTGTTAAGGTGTACATTTAGATTGCTTATTTAAGGATTTTTTGACAATTCTGTTTACGGAAAATCATACAATATGTATTCGGGTTTTAGTCGACTGTTTGTGAACTTTTTCTCTATCATGTTTTTATTTAAATTTGATTTTTTTTAATTATATAATAATATACAGTTAATGAAATAACATTACCAATAATTAAATAATTATTGTAAGCTATTATACAATTTTAAAGAGCTTGTGAAAAACTAACTAGAATTCTTACAGATTACCTGTGATTTGTGTCGTGTTGTGTTGTGTGTGTTGTATGGATTTTTATATATTTAATTTTCGCTACCAATAAATTTCCAGCAGTTAAACAAGAATCCGAATAGCTGCAATGTATCTTTTGCAGCTGGGAAACTCAAGCAATTAATATTGCATCAAAGTTTTTCTGACTACAACAAATGGGTTTGCAGTTGTGACGCAAAAACATATAACAGATGTTTAAAACCTGCTCGATTAATTTATACCCGTTTCTATACAAACAATTCTTAGTTCTTTGTTAGTGGAATAACAGTTTTTAAAATAAATAAAAATGCGCTTCTTTATGCTATGGTTCTGCATTTTAAAAACTTTGTATACCTTGGAATATCGTATTGTTTTTAACGTTAAATAAAAAAATATTAATGCATTTTGAAGCTGGTAACAGTGAAGTTTTTACACTTATTTCTGTAATTATTTATTTTAATTAACAATTATAGACCTACACAGTAATCTGACCCGGTAGGCATTAGTTAAACTAAATTGTGATAGCTCACTAGCGCCCTCAGGGTCACAAATCAAGATACTTGTAGTACTGTAGCTGATTTTTTTTAATGTCATTTTCTATGCCTTTGCAGGTTTAACTATTTTTTGACAGAACTAACAACAGGAGGGACTCTGACCGGTCATGACAAGCTAGTCGCACTTTAAAAACTATTGACAATTGCCAAGCTTCTCTAATAAAACATACTAGCATAATATTTCAAAGTGGATGATTTTATGTTCTAAAATAAAAACTTACGCGTCCATATTTATAAGTTACTCGAAACGTGAATGGTTTTGTCTACCCATTTTCTTATGAAAAACATTATTGTTCCATAACTGTAGCAATTAAAGGTTCGTTCGAAAATGTTACTTGGCAACATTTTGTTCGTTGACACTCGTGTTGAAGTTCGAAAATTGTTGTTCGCTTGGGAATATTATTTATGGTATATTTGTAAATAAAATTAGAAAGGTAATTTACCCATGAGTAACATAGGCTATATTTTTTAATTTCACGCGAGTGAAGTCGCGAGCAACAGCTAGTAATGTTATAAAGAGGAAAGATTTGTATTTTTGTATGTTTTGAAATAACTCAAAAACTACTGGGCCGATTTCAATAATTATATCACCATTAAATAGTTACGTTAACAGTGAGTAGCATAGGCTATTTTATTTTTAATTTTACGCGGATGAAGTCGCGAGCAACAGCTAGTATGATATACATTGGTAACTAAGATTCTAAACAGTATATAAAACATAAACCAGTCGTATTTAATCTGGGTTATCTGACATGAGATAGGTGGTTTTAAATTACATTACACGTTAATAAAATATAATTTGAACATCAAAATAACCTGCATTCCATCGGAAAATGTAGGTGTTTCTGATATATCTAACATCAAATCCCATGTCGAAATGAAACGTTTAAAACAAGTTATAGTACAACGTTTTCTATAATTTGCATCTAAATCTTTGTAAGCTATCAAAGCGAAAGCATACGTCATACTGTTGCATACAAATTGTGTTTGGGTTAACCTAATTTAGTTAGTTGTGGTTACGGAAAAGTATTTATTATAATGATACTATTGGCTGCGACTCTGTGTGGAATTAAAAACAAAAAAGTAGCCTATGTGTTCTTCCAGACTATGCTCTACATCTATGCCAAATTTCATCAAAATCTGTTCAGCCGTTTAGGCTACAAACTCTAACAAACATTCATCAATCTAAACCTTCGGATTTATTATATTAGTATGGTTCTACAGCGATGGTCGCCTATGAGAGGCAGTCAATCTCTCAGATGAGAATGACTGTGGACGTCCCCTTGCACCAATGTGCCAAACATCGATCAGGGAGAAGTAAATGACACGTGATTACTACAACGAGTCTGGAAAGACTATATTGCTAAGCTTAGAAGAATAATAATGAATTTTTCCGTCATGTGCCTTCCTTTTTCGTAGATTTATTTTTTTTGTAATGGTGCTAAGGAAATGTTGGTACAAGTTTGTTCTTTGTTGCAGAGATCGAAGCGGCGGAGGCGTGCAAATGGCTGCGAGCGGCCGGCTTCCCCCAGTACGCGCAGATGTACGAAGGTAACTCTTCCTTAGTGTCATCTAATTTTGAAAGTCTGTGATTAGGGCTATTTGTTATCTTGTCAAAATGAACTTCTTTGCGAGGCACACTTTCTTTACCCAGCATATTCTTTTTTTTGTCTATAGTTCCCTATCCTCTGGTCTTTTCCTAAACCCTGAATGATGGTAAATAATACCATCTTATCTGTTGAACTAGCATTTTAAATATAATAAAACTAGATTATGTGCTTGTTAATATAAAGTTTTATGCAAAAGAATAGGAAGGTTGAAATGATGTTTCCATTTTTACAAAATAACTTAAGTTCTATACAAGAATTTAACTGCATATGATCTCAGGCCAAGGCCATCACAGCGACTCTCGAGTCCTGACCTGTCCCACGAAACCATTAATCATACTCGCAGCGCAGTTTGTCCCACATTTACAGGATGTTTAGTTTTGCTAAGCTTGAATAATGTTTCTCGAAGGTAACGGTGCCAATTACACTAGATATTAATGTCTTTTATTTGCATTAAATTAACATTTTGTCACTTTCAGTACAAATATTTGTAACATTAATTATTTCATTAATGAATAGACAGTTACTATCCAATTTTGTAATTTTGTATTATTAATTTTCAGTGAATTTATCAAGGTTAGATTATTGTTAGCAATACGATTAGTCGTAATGAAAGAATGATAACAACAAGATTCTAAACTACAGATAACATCAAAATGAGTATTATGTAGAGACATAACATTATTCCTTCAAATAAAATTATTTTATAGTGATTGCAACGGTCAGGTATTCATCATCATCTGTCTGTCCTTACCCTACTCCCTTAGGGTCGGCACACCAGGTTTTCTTCGTCCAGATAAGTCTATCATCACTGCCTTCTTGATCATATCACCTTTACGCAATCCATCCATCTCTTTCTAGTTTTACATGTAATGGTAATGTTATTAAAAATACCTAAGATCTGTTTCAATTTAGCTTATTTAAATTTAGTGTTTACTTTTGGAATGCTGGTGAAATACGTCTGCTAAATCCAATTAAATTATGCAGTTCAAGTTTCATCTCACTGTATAAGTTTGATGTAACAAAGTTCAGCTGCTAAGATGAAGCCAAATACCACTCAATTGACCGCTATTCATACATGTGACGTTTACATAATATGGATGTGCTTTATCGAATTATTTAATTAGAATTAAGTACTTGAAATATTACCTTTTATAACAGTAACTGTTGAACAGTGTCTTTTCAAAGGCTTTTATAATAAATATACCCGTCTATACAAGTATTTTAATATGAATATTTTTTGTTTTGACTGTTCATCCTAGATTAAAATACCCCAGCTTAAAATAAGGTTTTTCTGTATCAGAACAATTTAGCTTTACATCTGTTACTGTGCTTTTAACATTTTTTAAAGCGTTCTTTGGAATGTCCATACTATTCCATTACTTTTCGATGACAATATAAACTAAATTATCCCTTAATAGGAGCAAAGGACTAGGGACGTGGAGTCACTCTTTCTTATTTGTGACACGCATTCCATTATTCAACTCCTGTGACTCGAATTTGTGGTCACATATTTAAACATTGCGATGGTAAATATTTTTAACTTTTATGTTATTTATATCGGTTTTGTAGCATTTTATTTTACGTCGATTTAGCAGTGATAATATAGAGTTCTGTTAGTATTTCATATTTAAATTAACCAATATAAAGCATAATTGCTTTTAGCGTTACTTACAGCAAAACTAAGATAATTTTTTATTAAACTGTCTAAAATATTTGTATCTTCGGTATTCAGAAAGAATACAGGACCGTTCTTGTCTCTTATAATCTCCACAAGAGAATTTCCTTCTTCCTTCTATGCTTCCTTCTTAGGCGATATAGTCTTCAACTGTTCTTTAAATCACAGATTGAAGTCTCTTAGTCAACTAGCATTTAATAAATCCGGGACTCTAAAACAAACGAGGTGCAAGACGTCAGAAATAAATAGAAACCAAAGGAGTAAACAAACATCAAACAAATACTATTCGTAACGTCAATAAATCTTCTGTAGATAATAATTTCACCACGTTTCCGTCAGTGATAAACAAACTTTGGAGAGATAGTGAAATCGCTTGCTTAACGATAGATAAAGTCGCGCATAGCAATGAAGCTGTACTTATGCTGGGTTGCTGAAGTTTCCATTTATTTTATTACTAGCTGTTCCGATGCAGCTTCATCCGCGTGAAATTATAAAAACTTTATTTCATTGCTTACCTACATTTGTCAAATTATCAATTGCAAATGTCAAATTGACATGACATGATGACAAACCATGGCAACCTTGCTTCCGTAATGTTGGCAGCAACTTATGGTCTCTTTCCCACATTAGGGTTTTTATCCAAAATATTTAAAGATTTAAGTTTAATGGCGTGAAAATATATATCTTAAAGCGTGACGTAAGTGTAGGGCTTTTTATTAAAAAAAGTATTATTCAAAAATATGCTGTAATTGCTGATATCTTAGGCAACAAAGAAGTGTGTGTTTACGCTTTATTATATTAGTATAGATTACCTATTGATTAGTGTTAGGTTGACCTAAGTTTCAACGGAATAAAACTTAAGTTACGAAGTTCGGAAACGCATTCATGAAGCTATCGAATCAAAAACACTAACAATTGGTTAAATGTAGCTAGGAAATCGGCAGTTACTTTAAAAAATTATACTTACGGCATACTTACAGAATAATTAGAACTATTGCGTCTTTTCAACGTTAAAAACATAGCAATAGAACAAATGAAAGAACAGAATCAAAGTTAACAAGCAAATAAACAAAAGAGATCGAGTCAGCTGATGTTAAACGATCATCAAAAAAAATATATTAGAAAATCAAGATCGTCATCAATTCTACAGATTTTAATAAAATTAATGTCTTCTAATCTGTAGTGTAGTAAAAAGTGCGTCGGTAGCTCAGGGGTTTCAGCACTTGTAATCCACAGGTCCTGAGTTCGAATCCCACCATGTACCAATGTGATTTTCGATTTTTCGAATTTCATATGTACATAATTTACCCGACGTTCTTACGGTGAAGGAAAACATCGTGATGCAACCTGCACATATCAGCGAAGAAATTCAAAAGATATGTGTGAAGTCAACCAAGCCGCAGTGGGCCAGCGTGGTTAAATATGGCCTAGTCACCCTAACTTCGGTGGGGACGTATGAGCTGGTGATGATGATGATGAATATAGTAACATGTATAATAAAATTGTTTTTTTATCCAATTATATATGAAATCAATAGATAACACGGTGAGTTAACACTTCTCGTAACAGCTGATTCAGGTGTGACATCCGGAATTTATACAATGACTCGAGTGTTGATTCCTATTACTACGAGTATATTTCACGATAAACACGGGGACTCCGGAAGGACGCGATAATCATACGCATCATAGAATAAACAATACGCTTGGATTTTTAAGATATCTTATCTATGGACGTTGATATACTGTCTTGTAATGTTGACGTATGTTAGCTGACTGGCTTTATGGCGGGTAATCTAGTGTTGGACGATAATATTATAATGCATTAATTTAGGATTCCTAAAGCCAATCTTCATAGAAATATAGACAATCACCCAAGACCTTGGTAGGAAAAGTACCTACCATTTGAATTTGTTATTAAAGGAATACCTTCCACAACTAAAGCACCTACCTAAGAATATTAAAGAAATCGTAATATAAATTACGACCCTAACGTTTTAGAGCGGGCGCACACCTTTGACTAAACAATCGCACAACTGTTGTGCGATTGTCGATTGTTTCGAAGCCTATTCAACTGCTTAGTTGCACAACTAAAATCGAGTAGTGCGCGAATCTACTCCATATAAGCTCATAGGAATCAAAGCGAGACTAAATAGTTGTGGGATAGTTTAGTTTCAGGTGTGCGCACGCTCTTACTCTAAATTATACCTTTTTTGGATCCCTTTACATTTGATTCTTGTCGTCTTTTTTATGATAACCACCAACTTTTAAATCACCTCTTGCTACTTGCGTGTTATGACAGGGTTATTAAAAATGGGGCAAAAAAGTAAAAGTGACCAGTCGTTTTAATAAAAAACCAGGCGTGGCGAAGTATCATTTACGTCATGTTAAAGACCAAACAATACATAACTGATTAGCCCTATCTTGGATTCAGGTAAACAGTTCTTTAAAATGACTAAATTCTTTCGAATGACTATCAATTTTTGTACTGGAAATTGAACTTTAACACTCTAAGATACGGTACATAATTGTTACATACTTCTTTTCGCAGAAATGCATGTCAATCAAATGACTAATTTGCTTTTGTTTTTAATAATGTTATAGAAAAATAGACTCTATTACAACTTATTACAAGTGCTTAGTGTTTCAAGAAACGGTAAATATATTTTGTGAGGGTAAAAGCGGTAGGGGGTCGATGCGCTCAACATTTTTGACAGGGGAACAAAAACACATTTGTCAAAAATATTTTTTTTTTATCTGTACCGATTGGTTCAGGTATATTGCAGTCTGTGGTGTGCAGTTAAAGTGGGCGCACATTTTTTAAATCATTAAATCGTTGATTGAGTGCTTCAAATGATTAGTTTATAATTGTCTGTGGTTTGTAATGCGGTGTGACGAATTAAATATCGGAGACAAATGGTACATTTAAAAGTAAGTTTTTAATATTATTTTTCATAATAATTTAATTATAAACAGCTCGAAATATAAAATAACTAAAAAATTACTTATCTATACTAATATAATAAAGTGTAAACACACACTTCTTTGTTGACTAAGATGTCAGCAATCACAGCATATTTTTGAATAATTCTTTTTTAATTAAAGCCCTACACTTACGTCACGCTTTAGTGTATATATTTTCACGCCATTAAACATAGATGGTAAATATTTTGTATAAAAACCCTAATGTGGAAAGAGACCATAAGTTGCTGCCAACATCAAGGAAGCAAATTGCCATAGTAAGGTAATTGGTATTTTGACATTTGCAATTGAGAATTTGACAAATGTCAACAATAAAATAAAGTTTTTATAATTACACGCGGATGAATCCGCAAGGGAACAGCTATTATTATTTATAAAATTCAACAATTTGGTCAGAAGTTACTTCTGGAATCAAATAAGCTGATTTTATTAGTTAATCTGTGTAATGCGTAGATTTTTTTGACAACTATCCCTTTTGTAGTAAGTCACGTAGCCAATTTGTTCTTATTGTATTGTTTCCTAACTTCATCTCACGTAAGTTTTCTATATAAGCTAGTAATTTATGAAGAAACAAACATAATTATTATTAAAAGAATTTTAAAAAACGTAGATAAATGTAAAATTTTAATAACACAATTTCAACAAACAAACCCAACAATTGTTACTAATAAATAATTAATTAATGTGATATTTTTTACTATAATTTTTTTTGTTACTATAATTTCGCGGTTGACGTTAACAAGATTTAGTTAAAATTAATTAAAATACATCTTTCTCAAATAAAATTGTATATTTGTAAGTTCTTTATATTTAACTAGCTGATCTCGTGCGGCTTCGTCCGCATGAAATTACGAAAATTTTATTTGATTGTTTAGTCAAAGTGACATGACATGATGACAAACCATTGCAATCTGGCTTCCTTGATGTTGGCAGCAACTTATGGTCTCTTTCCCACATAAGGGTTTTCATCCAAAATATTTACCCCCTAAGTTTAATGGCGTGAAAATATATAGCCTAAAGCGTGACGTAAGTGTAGGGCTTTTTATTAAAAAAAGAATTATTCAAAAATATGCTGTAATTGCTGCAGGCAACAAAGAAGTGTGTGTTTACGCTTTATTATATTAGTGTAGATGTAGCGGTAATATGTTACGAATAGCAATGACAGGTTAAACACCATCAAGATTAGTTGAGATTCGACCAACATTTACACTACTAAAGGGCGTGCTTCGTCTGATACAGTTTGCAGTGTTTATACGCACATGTAGTAACCTTGGCCAAATCAAAATGTACCTTGGTTCAAGTTATATCATTAACGAGGGTAAGAATGATACAGCGACAAAGTAAAATTGTGAAGTTGGAGTTATTAAAATATACCATACCAGCGGTTGCTCGCGACTTCGCCCGCGTGAAATTCAAAAATGTAGCCTATGTTACTGACAGATAAATTACCTTCCTAACAGTGAAAGAATTTTTAAAATCGGCCTAGTAGTTTTTGAGTTATTTCAATACATACAAAAATACAAATATTATAAATGCGAAAGTTTAGATGGATGGATGGTTGTTTGTTTGAGTTTGTGAACGGATTTCGAAGAAATTTGGTATAGATGTAAAGGATAGTCTAGAAGAACACATAGGATACTCACTTTTTTTTAAATTCCACGCGGAGTTAGTCGCGGGCGAAAGATAGTCATTTAATATATTCTAGTATGATTTCCATGAATTAAAATCATATATTCTGTTAAAAGTGTTTGGTTACATTTCTTTCGGATGAATAGACAATGAAAAGAAATCACAAGTCACTCGGTAATAGAAGTTATTAGAATTATTTGACTTGGTATTTATTTTTAATCTATCCAATATTGGTCCCTCCAATCAAAATGAGGAAGTATTTAGACCTATACTATGCTATAGACTTTTTTTTTAATTTCTAACTATCCGCCTTTCTCTTGTTTCTTGGGCTGCACTTTAATATAATTCTGCTTGTACAGCGTTATGACCTTACAATGTTTACATCTGGGTTCAATTGAATTGTGGCGGAATTGATAGCGTACAGTGCTCAATAAAAGGCTTATTGATAACTATTAATTAATAACATTAGACAGCTGCAACCCCATATAATCGTGACGTAATCAAGGTTGTAAATTGATTTTTAATGGATTTTTGCCTTAGCATACTTTTTGGCTTCTATTCAATGACATTGTTTTCAAGTCTAGTTAATTTTAATTGGCAAAGTTTTGAGGGTCTGTGTGAGCTATACTTTGCCAAATAGATTATTAAAGGTAATTATTTCTATACGACCTTTGAATGGTTTTGAAAACCTGTTGGTTCTAAATGGTGAAAAAAGGCAGTATTCAGTGAACGTGGTCCATTTATAGGAGTTAATCGAATGTACGGCCGACTGCCCACGGGCCTTTGTCCGCGCTTTTAATTTGTGCTCGCTCCAACACAGGTCTGCGAGTGGCCTATTTGTAGACTTAATGTACAGTCGCAGAGAAAAACTAGAAATAGAGAAATTAATAATGTTTTTAATTTAACAAAAATATAACAGAATAAGCAACTATACATGTAATGTACGGTACGGTCTGTCCTCGGCGGTATTTCCAAACCAATACGACTTAGGGTCCTTTAAGAAACGAGCCTATCATTTCCTCAAAGGCCGGCAACGCATCTGTAGTTCCTCTGGTGTTACGGATGTCCATGGGC
>LD688949.1:2049308-2066039 GCA_003118335.3 Papilio memnon | reverse complement strand
TTTAATGGCGTGAAAATATACAGCCTAAAGCGTGACGTAAGTGTAGGGCTTTTTATTAATAAAAGAACTATTCAAAAATATGGTGTAATTGCTGAGATCTTAGGCAACAAAGAAGTGTGTGTTTACGCGTTATATTAAGTATAGATTAAACATAGGAACCTAAATTTGTCTCTGTGTTTTAAAGGGAATGAGAGACAGAGGAATATTGTTATCAGATTCCTTGATTTTCTTTCTTTAGACTTATGATGTTAATTCAATGTGTGTTTTGATTGATACTAAAACCAAAACACAAGTCCATAGCTAAAGAAAAAACTATGTGAAATGAAGACACGCTATCGTAACGAGGTACATAATTATTTTTGCGTAATCATTAACTTTTAGTCTAATAGTACCTGACAACACTACGTTTTATAGAACCTTATCAAAGTAGCAAATGAACAACTTTCTTTTGTATAGCCTCATAAGCCTACGCTATACTCATATAGTTTTATGTAAGCACTTCGCTTTTAATTGTACCGGTAGAATTAGTAATTGCTAACCATTTCGATGATTAATCTAAACGTTAGTGTTTGTACTAAACAAATACTTGCCGTTTCTAAATGATCTTGTCTTAGCGTGGCATTATTAAAGAATATTTTTAAATTATATAATTTATCAATATAATATTTGATACGAATATTTTAAGCTGATATTATATTAAAGCTTATACAGATATGAGAAACCTAACTAGAACCGTTTACTGTATTTCAATTTTAATTACGGGAAATAAAAATATATTATATGTAGATGTCTATGTAATATAAATAACTATTATAGCTATCGCCCGCTACTCCGTCCGCGTGGAACTAAAAATAACAAAAGTTAGTAACCTATGTGTTCTTCCAGACTATCCTCTACATCTATGTCAAATTTCATCGAGATCCGTTCAGCCATTCTGGCGATAAACTCTATCAAACATTCCATCCATCTAAACTTTCGCATTTATAATATAGCTAAAGTGTGAATAAGGGGGCATATAATAACACTACTTATTATTTTAGACAAGGCTTTAGAAATTCTGCGAAAAATGTATCTCCATACCTAAGTAGACTGTCTGTTTCCTTCATGAACTATGATCAATATATAATTACTATGTTAACGTCTGCGGCAACTAAGCATTAACGTCATAAATGCTTTCGGTTTTCGTTGGAAAGTAGAGAAGCAATAAAACGGCTGTTTCTTTAATTACAGCAGTAAAAGAGGGATTAATAACCGAACTAAAGCTAAAGGCATAACGTTTTCTTATACTGAGGAATAAAATTGGTTTGATCGTTTGTCATATGGGTCATCTAAGGCTTTAATAGATATTTGGGTCAGTGTCTTTTTGTGTGATAAAAGAAAACTGTCGTATCCTTTTTAAGGCGATATTTCTATCGGTTTATAGAATGACTGTTCCTGGGCTTTTCATGACTTGAATGACTTTTAAATCCTGACAATTGTTTATGGCAGGTTTAGTTAGGATATACATAAGTCAGTGCTTTGAATTAGCCTAATTAGCTGTATCTTGTACTTCGTCAGTATTTATTAGATCTTCAAATACAAAAATAAGGTCCTGAACCAAATTGTAAATTGTCTGACAACAATCCAATATGTAAAATATGTGATGAAAATATCGGATTTTGTTACCTTATTTGATAGTGACGTCATTTTTAAGCTATCTGAGCCTTTATCCGCTGGTGGTGGGACAGACCCTAAGTTTTGAATCCCAGTAGTGGATTAAATTAGTGCATAAACTCTTACGATTTTGTTGGCAAGAGATTTTCGATATTCTATTGCCTTTATTCAAATACAAAGCTCTAAACTTTCGTAACTTTGAGTTAAATTGCTCTCAATAGTGAAACATAATTTAGCTATAATCATGTAATAACGAGGTAATATCGTCTAACCACGTTTCGTTAGAACATTAATGGTTAAAGACATACATGTTGATGTAATGATTGCTGCAGGGACTTAGCAATAATGTTAACCAAGTGCTAAGTGTACAGAAAATTTTTGTTCAACAAAATTCATTTGAAAAAGTTAACTAATTAATTGAACTATCTGGAGTTACCAAATGTATGTGACTGCATTGCCGTATATTTTTAACATCTAACCAAATACCTTTAAACGGTATCTATATACAAAAATAAATAAAGCACCGTTAAGTTTCTAGTCAAACATGACAACCAATTATGTTCACAATTTTAATTTTGATTTAATGTCTAAATCAAGTTGACTCTACTGTGTAATTCGAAGCGACGCAATCAATTAGAATGAATCGAGGGCTCGATTTTGATGCATAATTCGGTCGTAACAGGTTCAATTTACTCGGTAACAATAAAGGTAGTTTCACACTAGCGCAAAACAGTAAAGTAGTGCTGGACAATGCAGTATAGCTATTGTTTTGAACACTTACTATCTAAAAGATTCATAAGGATAGTCTGGAAGAACACATGGGATACTCAGTTCTGTTTTTATTAATTCCACGCGAACGGAGTTGCGGGCGAAAGCTAGTCGCATATATTCGTTGATACCGTAATTTGTTACATTTGTCAACCTAGACAATCGGAACTCTCGTAATTTCCTGTCTGTTTATAATTTATTTTCACAACAGTATTCTATTTTTCTCAGCATGTACGTTCGTACAATAGTGGTATACCACTGTGTTTTAACACTGTCTTAGTAAACTTTGACTGTTTTACCCTTGTGTGAAACTAGCATAATTCAAGAGGTCCCACGGCGTTTTGACGGCTCGCAACGCCTATCTGCTTCATTTAGGTGTCGACGACGGAGCCATTACCCAATGTAATCAGTCCACAGCAAGAGGGGCGAAGTGCAGACGAGAATATTATGTTTACATAATTTTAAACAAGTTGTATTTTAATATATTACAATACTGCTGTATAACTTTCAAGTGGCATCGATATTTTCTCGTTTTTTTATTTAACTAGAATGGAAAGAAAGCATAGATTAGGGATTAGGGCTGACATACACAAAATTATGCATATAATTATACATCCCAATGTACTGACTTGATTTCGTGTATACTGGACCTTACAATGTGTTGGAAAATACAAATATGAAAGCCTTGTGGATATTTTGTTAGTCTAAACTTTAAAATATCTTTCTATATATAAGGTAATCAATGAATGGAGAATGTTAGTTATGAGTGTGGAAGGGTACACCGGTAGAGGTAGACCTAGAAAGAGATGGATGTATTGCGTGAAAGGTGACATGATCAAGAAGGGAGTGATGACTGAGATGACATATGATAGTTATGTGGAGGACAAAAACCTGTTGCGCCGACCCTACGGGAGTAGGATAAGGAGGAAGATGATGATATAAGGTAATCACATACCCAACATTGAAGGAAGCAGATTAGAAGGCAGTATGTTTTCAGAATTGTCCGCTTTCTCTTTGTTACTTGAATAGAATAACTTAATCTTTAGTACTTCGCCGGCGACTTGATTTGCTCTGTCAGTCGGTCTCTAATTAAATCCCTTTGGGTATATTTGTACTTTGTAGAGCCTTAGCAAATATTGAAGCGTAAAGTAAAGCTTGCTTACTGTTTCATTAATTTAATTAAAACATAACAAATACGAAAGGACAGAGATTCTCAGCCTGTTGGTCAAGTACTATGTCTACTTGTTGATATTATTTACCCACTTATATTTCTCTTAGGATTTTCGAAGCTATATTTATAAATGTAGAAATAGGACAAAATATCCCCGTCCCCTTAGTGTTACTTAACGAGTGTTACTTAGCATATTAAAAAAAAACCTGGAATTTTTTACATTATTTACATTATTTTAAATATACATCAATTTCGAAAGCTTTAAATAGTTTTTTTGTGTACATTTATTTTATATCTTACTAATGTTATAAATACAAAAGTTTGAATGGATGGGTCGATGTTTGTTAGAGTTTGTAGCCTAAACGGCTGAACGGATCTGGAAGAAATTTGGCATAGACGTAGAGGATAGTCTGGAAGAACACAAGCTAGTCACTTTTTTTTTTAATACCACGCGAATGGAGTCGCGGGCGAAAGCTAGTAAATAACAACTAAGCAAGCTCAATATCCACACTGTACCTGAATATACAGGCTTTAAAAACAATACCAGATCATAAATCCGAGTGATTCATGGCTATTGAAAACGAAGTCTTTTGATATCGTATCTTATCCTAGGAAGTTACGAAATGTAGTCTATTAGTGATCTACATTAAAGCTAGTAGCACACTATCAAGAAAATTAACCAGAAGCGAAGCGAATTCTCACACACAGTACACGAAAACATAATACAGGATATACTCTTTAGTTGCGCAAAGTGATCCTGTCTGCCAAATGGTTTGCTGGAACGAAGTGATTTACGCTATCATATCAAAATTCGTTTCAGTCTCGCTTCGTTACGCTTTATCTGTTGTGTACTAAAGGCGTCAGTTATTCAAATAGTAGGTTTAGTAATACCGTGGCATTGTTACTGCGAGCTTTTAGTATTATCACTTTGTTCTACCGCGTAATCTGTTCTTATCTTTATTTTTGGTAAAAGGATCTTCGACACTACTTTTCTTTGAAATCATGAGCTGTAACTTGGTAGCTGTTTCCCAGAATTAGTTCGACAAAGAAAGACAGAAAGAAGGAAACCGTTAATCGTTAGTAGATTTGACAATTTAAATACACAAAATTTTCAATTAACTTACGAACACTTGTGTTTACGATTGTACAAATGAATTAGTTTAAACATCAAGCAAGACATTGTAACATCTAGTTTCCATTCGTCATCGCAACAAATTGGCATGCGTCAAGTAACATCATTGAAATATCATATACTTATTAAATGGTTAGTTTATTAACTAACTGGCCATTAAAGGTACAGTAGAGCGGTAAAGTGTTCTCGTATCATATTTCGTTTTATGGTTTGTAGTTTAGAAACCCATGATTTGCTTTTAATTTATGCGTAAGTACTCTTGTACATTTGTGGCCTTTGAAAGTACCTTTATGAACTTTTGCGATCTCCAGTTTGAAAAACAGGACATGTTTTTGTTCGATACGATTACTTGAGTAAGTTCTGTAGATTTAGGATAAATGTTTAGACAAAATTTTATCATTGTTGTCCGTGCTATGTCGTATTTTTCTTTCTTAGAATAAAGCACGTATAAATATTATTTCTAAAGCACTTTTATGAATGCGATTTAATACAACACTTAAATTACATATGAAACTCCAGCGGGCGTTCAAATAGCAAATAACAACTCCACAGTTTTCATTACTTCTGATTTCCCTGAAGGCTCCACTCGAGTGGAGAAGTGATGTGTGTTTTGTATTTATGAATTTTATTTTGATTTCAAAAGCTTGATAAATTCAATTGCGTGAAGCTATCTCACTGAAATCTTAACAGAAATACTTTATTGAAAATATTTGTTTAATCGCCATTTTATATAATTTGTTTTTAATAATTAAAATTAATGTATATTAAATCATTTTTTTCAAAAATACAATTCTAAAAAAAAAATATATTCTTACAGAACGATTCTGACGACGAACAATGTGCACTGAGCGAACACTGGCAGTACGAGAGGAAGTCGAGGCGATGGTCGCGAGTGGTGGAGATCACGCCGCAAGCGCAAAGACGACTACAGGTAAAAATAATGTCTAAAAATCATGTTATTTTTTCTCTATAACACCTAAAAGTTATGCAGAAAGAAAATACATAATATTGGCTTGAACAATTTCACTACATTTCTGGCATACTGGTTACACATGTTCACGTCTGCGTATCGCCTTTCTATATCTATACTTATATTATAAAGAGGAAAGATTTGTATTTTTGTATGTATTGAAACAACTCGGAAATAACTGGGCCGATTACAAAAATTCTCTCACCATTAAAAAGCTAGGTTATCAGTAACTAACTTAGGATATTATTTTATACCATTATTTTAAAATTTCACGTTGACGAAGTCGCGGGCAACAAGAATTCCTCAATAAATTTGAAACATATTCGATTAAGTACTCAAATAACATTCACTGCACCAGATAGCCTTACTTCTTACCTTACCATCTTTTCATTGGTCTTCTGGGTCTTTAACGGTCTTTTGTTATTTTAAATGAGTCACAAGATTTAATTAAAGCGGAAATTGTAATGTGATGTGTAATGCAGGTGATAGCAGCTCGTGCACTAGCGGAAAGAGAAGCAAGAGAAGCCAGGGGAGAAGTAGAAGATGATGAAGATGAGACCTTACCTACAATTAGGGTAGGCCTTGTTGACGCAGATGGACACTACACAGATGTGGAACCTGATTTGTAAGTAATTCTTAAAACATCTTCACTGTTATCTAGAATAAAATAGAAGAATAGCTAAATCAATAGACAGAACTCTCACTTGACATAATAGATGCGAATGTTTGGATGGATAGATGTTTGTGAGAGTTTGTAATCTAAACTGCTAAACGGATCTCGATAAGATTTGCCACAGGTGTAGAGGATAGTATGGAAGAACATATAGGCTAACTACTTTTTTTTTAATTCCACTTGGACGGTGGAGTAGTTCACCTAAAGTGTAATTTTGTAGAGTTTTGTAATGTTGTAGATTCCTGACGTTAACGTGAAGGTAATTTAAGTCTCAAGCAAGAACTAACGCCGACATACTGTTCCTTGTAGAGGTTCTCTACAATGCTTTAATTAAATTCTTGTCGGAGATTACATCACGTTAAGTTTTCTTTTCTTTAATCATCTTAATTGTGGTTACTCTTGTCAATGTTTTTATACGCGATGCTTATTACTTAGTACTTTAAATTAAATCATAATTACGAATTACTTCTTCTTGCGTTAAAACAGATAAATCCCTCGAATTCATACATGTAAATTAAAAAAAAATCTTGTAATCGCGTTAAGAAGTTAATTTATTTTGTTTTCTACTTCTTATAAACACCAATATTAATTTTCTATAATACATAATAAACATGACTGGATCATCGTAGTATGATTGATATTCGATATGGTTCCATCCTAAGTCGAAGGATCATAAACAAACAAACGCAAAAAGCCAAGCGTCATTAAGATTGCTTGAAAATCAAATCTAAATTGAATACGAAACACTAAATCAATCAAAGCCTGAATAAAAGAATTAATAAATCCTCAATACAAAGAGCCTAATCATTGGAGCCATCGTGTTAATGGACAAGTAACCGTGTGAATGCATCACGTATAATTGGCCAGTGATTGCGTAAGGGTCGATTGAAATGTTCGATACAAAAGGCTGGATCTATCTTTAGCATCCAGTTTTAACTGACCTCCTATTGACCTCTGAATGTAGTTAGTCTTACAGCTTAAAGAATAATTCACTTGATGTAACAAAGGTCAATTTAAAGTAGTTGTCTCAATTATCTTGGTATAGTCGTCAGATTTGATGCTCCCAGTGCTAACCATGAGACCATTGATGTATTGTAATTATAGACAAGACGCCTGTCAATTTTAATGGTCCATACACTCTTCCTACATCCCATTTTGAACGTCAGTCGAATAGGAGTTAAGTGGCGTGTCGAAAGAGTATGCGTATCAACTTTTCTCTTTCAAATATAAAGCAGTCATTTTTATCAATGCTCTTACGATTTTGATACTTTAATATTAGTGTATCACGGAATTGAATTTATCAATTTGGATCACATTCTATATTAGAATAAGTTTTTTTCTATTCATATATTATAATAAGAACAGATTTTTAGATTTTCATTACTCTCCTATTGAATTTCAATTTCAGAAAAAAATAATTAAATAAAAAAGAGTATCGTATTTGTGTAGAAAATAAATCCGTCATTAATACCATGAGGAAGTGTCATTTCAAATAGCTTCTTGTTAACATTGTTACTATTTACTACCAGATATTAAGCGATAAACAACAATTTTGTATCTTAAACACAACAGTATAAGACTTAAATCCGAATACACGGTATCGATAATCCAAGGCACGGAATTCGTGACTGCGTAAGGCTCATCATTGGAACCAACACAATGACTGTAATTAACTTGCCCGCCTGTTTGTTCTACATACAATTCGGGTACTTAGCCCTTCACCTATCACGTTTCCATTTGGGATTGCCAAACCGTAGGAAATCGTAATGATAGTCGGACAGAAAGTGCGTGGTCGACTGACAGCGGGCTTGAAGACGGTTTAATTATATTTCTTTCTTTATATTTAATTCAATCAAAAGTTATATCTCTCATCATTCTTCGGCTGACAATTAATAATTTACATTATAATCCTAAAGTACCTTTTTCATATCAATAACATCGCAGCCTTTTATTTCACAGCACATAACTTTTTAAATAACAGTCTAATCAATTTTAGTAAGTTGAAAGATGCATGTTATTGTTTTGTTGGTCATTTTTATTAATCAAATGGAACAAAAATAAAATAATTAGAAGAAACCTCATCTAATTTCATGTAAAACGCCTAAACTGTAACCACAACTTTAGCTAATACACTAATAGTCGTCCTCTACTCCGCCCCGTGGAATTAAAAAAAAAAGTAAGTAGCCTATGTGTTATTCCAGACTATTTTCTGCATGTATGTCAAATTTCATCGAGATCCGTTCAACCGATTAGGCGGCAAACTCTAACATCCATCCATCTAAACATTCGCATTTATAATATTAGTAAGATTACGGTATGTTATGACTCTATTAGGAAATATATTGGACATGTTATTTAATAACATTCTGAGTGGTGTAATAAAGATTTGGTTAACAATTTATCTTGGTCAATACTGAATTATTATTCCGCCTTCTATCTTGTATAATTTATTCTTTATCAGTTTCAATTAAAACACTTGACTAATAAAATATAATCAGCTAGTTAAGAAACTACTAAGGCAAGTTGAAAGCATGTTAGAATTGTATTTCATTTCGAAAGTAGATTTTTTATTAGGTGTATTGATATTGTATTCCACTTGTTATTCTTGGAGATACGCTCAAGACACCTTAAGCTCGCTCGCAGATCCTACATTACATGAGGGATTTACTATACAAGGATATACTGAACGGAAATATATATTTGTGTTTGTTTCATTCGTTATTTTATATGTGGCATAATAAAAATAACACGTTAGGTAGTTTGGATCAGTGTATATTGACATGTATGTACAGATGTACGTATTTAGGAATAAAATAATAATATGTTTTGGACTTAATCATGATTTAAAAATGGTATGTGGCAAGAAAATGATTACGAATAGATTACGTCAGGGGACTCAAGTCCCAATTCAATGATTAAAAGGAGTGACGACCGAAATGACGTTTGATAGAAGGATTTTTTTTACTGCACTGTATAACAATATTATTCTTGTAAGCTATTGTATTAAGACTTGAAGGTTATAGTTTTAAGGTTGAGATATTCCAGGAAGTTTTGATTCTGCATTGTTTTGTCACTTAAACTCGATTGTCGCAAACGACGACGCTTGGCTGAAAACTTTGAAACTTCAACTAGGATGGCACTTTTAGCAAGTTTCGCATAACTTTGAAAATATACTTAAGATGGCGAGAATTACTTACATTCCAATTTGTGATGCTTTTAAAACTGGCAATAAAACATAATCTTGTAAGGAAACTTGATGTACTATTATAATTTTGTTTTTTTAAATTATTACAGATTAACCGTACCCGGTCAAACGATACAGTTACCAAGTGATAAAGAAGACGAAGAAGATACGGGCACGAGGTTTAGACGAACAGGTTCGGAGAGACTTCGAGATGGGGCGAAGGCCTTGTTAAGGAGAGTTGAATCTCTAAAGACGCGACGAAGAAAGCGGCAGAATCGGACCGAAGTGATTGTTTCTTCTCCCCACTTCTTAGACGTGCAACAAGACAGATATCCCGATCTTAGTTACATAGACATGACTCCTACATCACCCACTCAATTCCCCTTTCCTGATTTTCATAATTCACCTACTCATGCTGCAGCAGTTAGAACACAACCCCCTTCCCCTATGACTATTATGCCCCCATCCCCTATCGCACCTCTAGAACAATCTTTTGTTCTCCATCCGCCTTTCGGTGATGATAGTTCCAGTTACGCATCTGATGGAAGCATGGGTTCAAGCAACAAGAGTTCGAAATCCAAATTAGGACGAGCGAAAAGAATCTTCCATAGAGGGTTAAGGAGTGATGACTCGAGCGCCCTGAGTGACTCAGAATGCCAGCCGGCTAGTTGGAGACATAATTACTATAAAGAGTTAAACGCTCATCATCAAAATACAGAGGTTAGTGATTGTTGATATTTTTCATATGATATAAACTGGCCGATAATTAATAATTGAATGTTATTACAGGTTTACGTGGAGCCTCCATCACCGGTAGACCTAAAGCCGGACCCGGCAGTGCTGCGCGAAGTGCAACAGTCGCCAGCGCACACGCCACACCGCCGACAGGCAATTAGGACCAGCTCGCTAAACTTGGGCAAGGAGGCACACAAGTACGTGGTGTCAATACAGTAAACATAACACAGTCAGTTAAATGAACTGAACAGTCCCAGCATATGCCTATTAAATTAAAACATTCTTCAACGTACAGATAGGTTTACGTATTATATGTAGATATTTAAATATATATTGTGATCTATATTTACACATAGTGTTGTGAAACATGTAGTAGACAGGTTCATAGAATGTGTGTCAACATGACCGACCTAAATGCAAGTTCGGTCGGACAGGCTTAGCCGGCCAGCGTTATCATGTGAACCATGCGCTACCACAGCGCGATAAGCCTGTCGCTTACGGCCACTGACTTATTGCTTCGGACCTAAATTGAATAATTATCTACCCACTGATTAATATTTGTACTTCGTTCTATTGTTTCACACCATAGTTGGGACATAGAAGAATCGGTATTTAACTTATAATTTTTGTACTTTTGACCTTTTCATTAACGGCTACTGGAATCTTAGTGCTGGGTAAGGTTTTACAAGAAAATCGAATATCCAACGACCATATTTTGGTGGCGAAATTAAGTGTAGTAAATGATTATCCATTAATGAGGTGGTCGAAATCAGAAGGCCACCATCCTTGTATTTTTGTTAACACAATTGCGGAGAATGAATAATGGTCACAGCGGCCAGTCTCCATTACAATAAATGAATATATTTCAAACATAATGGACTTACGGAGCGCGAGGAATAAGTAACATATGGTAATGACCCAGCTCCGACATTCTACTAATGTTGGTCGTTTGTTTAAGATTCTATTATACTGCGGTAGGTATACATATTGAGGCTTCGTTTAGTAGTTTTAAAGTGTTATGTGAAATATACGAAGAGATAATACTGATATTGATGTAGGTTAAATAACGAAAGTAAGGGATTATTAATGTGGAGAATTATTGCACATAAAAGTATGTGTAAAAGAATATTGGTGAGGTATTTGTGTGTTTTGAGAAGGTTCCCCGGGCGGTAGCACCCTTTCTACCGAATAAATAGTATTGATATTAACAATTATGTTGTTTTTGACTTTACATATCGTTTGCATCGCCCTCCAAATGTAATATTTTAAATTATACAATATGTTAAACTATATATCTAATTTCTAAAAAGTATTACCATTTAATTAAAAAAAAAAATTCTAAAAGTGCAATTGTTTCAGATTCCGCGATAGGAGTCTCAAAAGAGATAAGTCCGCATCAAGGAGTTCAGAACTGGACAGCAGCCCCAACTCCGCGGGCTCCAGGTCACATGACGGTGATCAAGATGACGACGATGACAGTCTTGATCTGAAGACGAAAAAGTATTTTTTGTTTTGTTTAAATTGCATAAGAAAATATTCAGTGCCTCAAAATTATTATGCGATTAGAAATTTTGAAATTAAATCATAATTGACTATAATGACTTTAGTCAATAAAACTTATAAAAACAAAAGAACTATTCTTCAGTTCATTCAGTCATCGTACATTTTAATCCATCGTTAATTTTGTTCCACAGAAACAACATACAAAGGTGGTATTCGTTCAGAACCAGTACTCTCAATGGAGGCCCTAAAGCAAACAATACTCTTCAGCCAGCACCTAATCAGAAAGATCCAGAAACATACCGTGAGTTATATATGAACATTTACATTTGTACAATTATTCTAGCAGGAGTAACTCGCTTAACAAATATATTGAACTTGTTTAGTTTCGCGACCTATGTCTTCACTCTCCTGCGGCCAGTTGCACATTCTGAGAAAGTTGGCGCTCTTGCGTCTAACCGCATGCATGGAGCGATACTGCCCGTCACACAAGTCTGGCTGGAACTGGGAACTTCCCAAGTTAATTAGGAAAATCAAGACGCCTGATTATAAAGGTAAATATTAACAGATTTCCCAACTTTTATCTATAATTTTGATACTTCATGACAAAATAAAGGATTTTGGGGACTAATCTCGTTTAAGAAATTTTCTTTCATTAACTATCCTTAGAGTTCTAATTTACATTTCTTCTTTGCAGATAAAACGGTATTCGGAGTACCGCTAACAGTATCACTGCAGAGGACGGGTCATTCGTTGCCAAAGCCTATCCAATGCGCGCTAAATTGGCTCAAAACTAATGCGTTGGATCAGGTAAAACCTTTGGTTTTAATATTTTCAATTTTTTTCCAACAATTTCTTGCATAGAAACACTTAAACTCAGCAAAAAAGAGCACACATAGGAAGACAAAGATAAATTATGGCGTTGAAAGAATAGTTAAAGGGCATCTGAGTTCTGCACAAAAAACTTATAAGCATCTAGTAAATTATTTTTCTAGATGGGAATATTCCGCAAAGCCGGAGTAAAGTCGCGGATAGCAAAGCTGCGAGCTATGGTAGAAGCAGCGGGGGCAGCCAATGCTGCGTTTGCAAGTGAGAATATTAACGTCGAAAGGTAATTAAGTTTTGATAAACTAAATTACATAACATAGTAGCCATTTCCATATTATTTGAGAGGATAATGTAATAGAGATACAATTAAAATTAATATAGTGTCGTTACACTAGGTGTAGCCTGAATTTCGACGGTGCGCAGGCGCACGATGTTGCCGACGTAGTCAAGCAGTACTTTAGAGAGCTGCCCGACGCGCTGCTTACTAACAAACTCAGCGAGACATTTATCGCGATATTCCAACGTAAGTACTTTATTTCGCTTTGGACATAATCCGCTGGTATCCGCTCAGTTGCGTATGAGATACCCCATAAACGTCACCCTAACGTAGACTTCGATGGCTGGCGTCAACTTATGCATATATACATAGCCTATGCCTGAGTCTATCTCTACATCTACCTCTACCCTACTACTCCTACCTGTACGTCCTGCTCTGCCCTTACCTGTGTGCCTACGTCAACGTCTTCATTATGCCACGCCACGACTACAACTTGTTATATCTTTTATAAATTATATGCTTCAAGCTTAAAACAGATTATTCATTTTCGTTTCAGATGTCCCTGAGCCTCTAAGGCCGGACGCTGTGCAGTGCGCGTTATTGCTGTTACCAGAAGAACATTTGGAAGCTTTGCACTCTCTGCTAATATTCCTATCGGAGGTATTATTCATAATATTCCTCTTAAAAACTTTATTTATTTTGACCTATTTTAATATATTATTTTTATTTCTAGGTGGCGGAACATTCAGCTGTGAATCAAATGACAGCATCAAACCTAGCGGTGTGCTTAGCGCCTACGTTACTAAGGTTGCACCACGCACCACCCCATACCGGCAGTACCAAGGAAGGGAATTCAAACAGGTTGGAAATGTGAATCACTTAATTTTTAGAATTGACGTTATCCGTAACCCTTAACTTTTTTCTGTGACTTTGAATATATGAGGTCAATGTTATCATATCGTTCCTTTTGCAGGATGATAATCGAGAGCGTGGCAGACCAGCGTCAGATAAGCGAGAGTCGTGCTGCCCACGCGTGTCTACTGCTGTTAATCGCTCGCCACCATCAGCTATTCCTAGCACCTGCCGATATGCTCGCACGCTGCAAATTCAACTATTTCGAGGAGAGTGTACCGGTAATAAACAAAATTATTTTAACTAACACATACCAATACAACACAAGCCAGTCTTGATAAGGTATAAAAAAACAAAAGAATACAAAATAAGAGGGTGTGATAAAGTAATTAATTTTCGGTACTCAGTAGACCGGATACTGGAGCTAACACTTAGGTCGAGTATCCCAATTATTCACTGCTATTGACTCTACCAAGTTTTGTTTTAATAACAGCTGTAACCAAAATATTATTAGTCTAAACAAATGTTCTTTATAGGTCGCATTAGAAGAACTTGGAGCTGATTTTAACCAAGACTGGAAAGGATTTCAACAAGCCTGTATTAAGGCATTGCTCAAAGAAGCCAAAGAAAAGTAAGCACCCTCATATTTTATTCTTCTGAAATTTAGTCTTGACTTCTGTAGACTCTATCTAGGTACTTTATAATCTAAAATTAAAATAACAATGTAAACAAGAACGAGATACTTTCTTCTTTAACTGAGTTTCTTTAACTTCTTGAAAATCTAATTATTTTCATGCTTTTTTAGAGTCAGTGGGCGATCGGCAAAGAGGTGAGATTTGGGTGTTAGAGCGATGTTTTCCCCCTTGCATATTGTCGGTGTGCTGAATCGGTTCTTTATTGAATGTCCAATGCTGCACTTCTAGATAAAGTATTTTTGATATTTCTATTTATTTTGTTTAGAATAAGATATGCTAGTTTTAGATATTTCGATTCCAAATAATTTAAAAAAATATAGATGGTCAGCCATATTAACAATACTTGTTAATTAGTTTAAAACAAATACAAAGGCTACTAAGTAAAGATATCGAACGTTCCGTTGTGACGACTAGAAATGTACTGAGCGACTGAGCTCCTTAGCGACTGACTGAGTACGACTGACTACAACTAAGAACGACTGACGACTGCCAGAATGAGCTGCGCCACTGCTTGCAAGTGTTTTATATAAAACTACCCCCCACTTTTCCTTCCGTTTCCTACTATTTCCTAACACTAGATTTTCAATAAAGAACCGATTATTAACCTTAGAGAATAAATTGTTTTGGTAGACGTATTGTGCATTAAGTGTTTAAGTGTTTAGAAAATATAAAACATTAATTTAAATTGTAAATAGCGAAAAAAATAAATAAAAAGATAAATTACCGTAAAGGATTAAATAAAAAAATTAAAAGACTATTACATAGCTAAAATTAGCCAACATTATTTTACGTTTCTATTTGTGCATTCCCTTTTTCTCTATAAGGTTTTATGTGAAACACTTTTTATCATTTCAATTTCAATCTTATGCATATGTTAATAGAGTATTACTTGTCAGGAGCAGGGGCTGGATGTCGGTGTCGGGTGCAGCAGGGCACGTGGAGCTGTGCTGCAAGAAGGTGGGCGATGGTCACCCGCTACGGCTCTGGCGCGCCACCACCGATGTCGAAGCGCCGCCGCAGGAGGTCATGCAGAGGTAAACCTACTTTTCTTTCCTTTACTGATCATGAGACAAGCATCTTCCGTTCAAAATTGCCTGTTGGACTTAATTAAATTTCTATACAGAATCCTCCGCGAGCGGCATATATGGGATGACACTTTGGTAAAATGGCGAGTGGTTGAGAAATTGGGAACCAATGCTGAGGTGTTCCAGTACATTACGGCTTCTAGCATCAACTTACCTCCGAGGGACTATTGCGTATTAAGGCAAGCTATCTTTTATATTTTGTTGTTCTTATTGATCAAGTTAACTTGACTAATGTGTTTGTGATTAGGTCGTGGCAGCAGGGCGGTGGTAGTGGCGGCGGCGGTTGGTGCGCAGTTGCGGAGACTTCTGTGGCGCACGCGGGTGCTGTGCCGGGTGCACCGGGCTCGCCTGGTGCCACGGGTGCCACGGGCGCTGCGGGCGCGGCCATCACGGCGGTCGGCGCGCGCGGTGTTGTACTCGCCTCACGCTACCTCGCCCAGCCAGCAGGAAAGGGCCGCAGCCGACTAGTGCATCTAGCACGAGTCGATACAATGTTAGTTATTTTATATTTATATTCATAACCTTAGCATAGAATTCAAAATGTATGGTTACACTAATGGTTTCCGAACTACTTTTAAATTCATAAAATGAGGTTCCAAACTACGTAACTTGTTTAATTACGTTGAAACTTAGGTTAACCTAACACTTATGAGTCACAAGGTAATCTTAAAATGAAAATCATAAAGTTTCCATTTGGGGAACATCAGAAACCCAGCATAAGTAAAGGGAAATAATCTCCTGCCAAGGATAGAATTAATTACTATGAAAACTAGGGTTTACACAAAAATTTAAATTATATTGTAACTTCCAGGGGTCGAACACCCGAGTGGTACAACAAATGCTACGGGCACATCTGCGCGTTGTATCTGGCGAGAATCAGGGCTTCCTTCAAACACAACACGGAAGGTCCGGAGTCGAACGTATGATCCAAACATTCCACTTAAGCTGCGTTCATATTGAACGCCGCTTAAGTACGACGGATAAACGTCAAAGTTTCATCTCGAATCGAGATATCGATAGTTAAGTATCGATGTTTGATTATCGCCAAAATGTATCGTTGCAAATTATTGGATTTAATATTTTGGTCATAGAGTTATTGTTGTTAGAGCATTGATATCAAAAATAACTATCAATTACCGATAATTCCATTCTCTGGAATGTAATTAGTATTCGAATGTTAGAACTTGCAAATTATTCTCAAGACAAGA
>LD688949.1:2027955-2043187 GCA_003118335.3 Papilio memnon | reverse complement strand
TTTACCCCCTAAGTTTAATGGCGTGAAAATACACACACGGAACGCCTAAAGCGTGACGTAAGAGTAGGGCTTATTAAAAAAAATATTATTCAAAAATATGCTGTAATTGCTAACAGCTTAGGCAACAAAGAAGTGTGTGGTTACGCTTTATTACGAGTATATTAAGTATAGAAGTATAGATAAGTATAAGTATAGATTAACCAGCAAATAGACCCATAAACCACCATCAATAAATACATCAACAATTTCCAATCAGAAACATTTGAAATATAATAAAACAACAAAAAGGTTGTTAGTATAAAATGTAACTAACTCTTACATTTTTTATTAAATAAAAAATAAAAAAGTTTAAAAATAAATGTTATAAAAATCATAAAAAAAATTACTTGGTATAAAAATAAATATAAACTGTTGTAAAGTCTATGGAATGTAAATGTTTCATATCGACGAGGGACTCCTGTACGAATTGCTTTATTTACCCAATGCAATATTTCAACACTTGGTGGTACTGTTCGGTTGTAATAGATCGATGATAACTCCCTTACTTTTGTGCGGTAGCTAAAATGGTATAAAAGTACATGTTACCATCACAAATTATTATAAATACGAAAATTTGGATGGGTAGATGGATGGATGTTTGCTTAATGGATGTCTAAGAAATTTGCCATAGATGTAGAGCATCCTCTGGAAGAACACATAGTCTACTTACATTTATTTTTTAAGTTCACGCCCACGGAGTCGCGGGCAAAGCTAGTATCATCATAAATGCGTCTGGACAAACAAGCATACATTTTATGCTCTAGTTTGGTCATATATGTCTTCGTCTAATGTTTATAATTTGTAACATACCTTGGTTTGTGTAGGATTTCGTCGATCGCATCTTTTATTGATTCTACTATCATTTCGCTAAACATGTCCACCTGCTTTCCATATCCTTCTTTTACTGCTCTTTCGACATTAACAAACTGATCAGCAAATATTGGTATTCCAATTATTGGAACGCCAAAGTAAATAGCCTCAGTCAAAGAAAGTATACCACCTTGAGTAATAAAAAGGACGCAGTTTGGATGTGCTGAAAGAATGGAACGTCAATAAACCATTTTTAATTCCAATTTTAAAAAATATTATCATCATCATCATCATCATCATCATCATCATCATCGTCAGCCATGGGTCGTTCACTGCTGAACGTAGGCCTCCCCCATTGATTGCCACAATGCCCGGTCTTGTGCCGCCCGCATTCAGTGCACTCCCGCAACCTTGACCAGGTCATCGGTCCATCTCGCGGGAGGCCTACCTACGCTGCGACCTATTCGTGGCCGCCACTCCAGGACTTTTCGGCCCCATCGGCCGTCCGTTCTGCGGGCAATATGGCCGGCCCATCGCCACTTAAGGTTTGCAATTCTTCGGGCAATGTCGGTTATTTTGGTTCTGCTGCGGATCGCATCGTTCCTGACACGATCTCGCAGAGAGAAAAAAATATTAACTCACCTAAAATACTTTGTTGAGGTGCCCATTTCATAATATGAACGTTGTTAGGTAAGTTTGGATATTCGGATTCATATTTCCAAATGACAGTTTGTTTTAATTTTTTTAACATGTGAATGAATTCTTGCTTAAATTCGTCTGGTAGATCTATGCTTTTCAAATGTGATCCTAAACTGAAATATATGACTCCGTACTTTGCATTATCCATTATGCTTCTTAAATCCTAAAAGAAATCGAAACAGTTGTTTACTTTAGTTGTAGTTAGTTTGCGATGTAGCATCATCATTATTATGAACTAGCTGTTCCCTTGCGGCTTCATCCGCGTGAAATTATAAAAAAAATATTTCATTGTTTACCTACATTTGTCAAGTTATCAATTGCAAATGTCAAAATGACATGACATGATGACAAACCATGGCAATCTTGCTTCCTTGATGTTGGCAGCAACTTATGGTCTCTTTCCCACATTAGAGTTTTTATCCAAAATATTTACCCCCTAAGTTTAATGGCGTAAAAATATATAGCCTAAAGCGTAACGTAAGTGTAGGGCTTTTTATTAAAAGAAGAATTATTCAAAAATATGCTGCAATTGCTGACATCTTAGGTAACAAAGAAGTGTGTGTTTACGCTTTATTATATTAGTATAGATGTAGAACGTAGGCCACCCATTCGATACTGTATTCGTTTCGTAATAAACTTCCGTTGATAATTCAAAATCAACTTATGAACAATTCTAGTGTTTACTTCTTTGAAGCTCCTGTATATCAATAAAATTACAGAGTATGAAAAATTGAATTGAAATTATACCTTCGGTAACGGTTTAATCTTTTGATTAATATGGTAGCCTGCAACCGGTTTAAAATTATCAGGCCATCTAGTAGCATCGCCAAACAGAACACGAGAGTAAACCAACACCAAAGAAGAATAGTGCATCAACTCGACGTATGGTCGAAGTGTTTTGCCCCTTAAAGCCATTAATGGCTCGAATATGCTGTCAAAAGATTCTTTATCCAAACTTCGTAGATACCTTTAGCAAAAAAATAATTAAACTGATTAAAAATGTTTTAATGTCTTACGGTTATAGTTAGTTGAGGTTCAAGATAAACTTTCAAGTAGGCTGAATGTAGCGAGATATAGATCTTTGTAGCCTTAGCCGATTCAACTTACGCTTCTTTAGTTAATGTAGCTGTTTCAAATGACTCAATACTTTTTGATGTACCTCCCATTTTATATGTGTTTGTAGACTCTTCGATCAGCTGAAGCATAGACCAATGACATTCTGATGCAGAGAACCAAATCAACGGACAGTCGTAAAGCGCTGCTACACTGAAGATAAGAAAAACGTTAAAGTTAACAGTCTTTGTTTAGAATTGAAAGAATTTCTTATCTTACCCAATACAAATATCGTTAAACATCCACTCGGCTATAATCAAGTCAAATCTTTGAGTCGTATCTCTGAAGAGTCTGTCGACATCTTTATGTTGTAATGTTGCTGTAAATATTTTGGACGAAATTTGTGAATAAAACTGCAAATCGTTACCTGTAGGAATATCATCAATACGTTTTTTATTCATATTCTTTGGGAAATTTGATAAATCGATATTATGAAAAATGTTAAAGAGATTCGAATCTTACCTCTTATATATTTGTCGTTCCAGCTGGCGTCAATTAGTTGAAGATTCGGATGCGAATAGTTGAATGGAAACATGGCAATGTGGGTGACCTGAAAGTAAATAGACGTAAGTTATCGTTGGTTTATTTTAGTTGGAGAATCCAGATGGGAACTCACCTTCTAAATAGACTTATCACGTTCGTACATTCTACTGCTAATTCAAAACCTTTTATGGCGCGACTCGCCTGGAAAGCTTATTATCATATGATCGTGGCGATATGGTTTGTGTTAACATAATGGCATAATTCCTTACCTCATGACCTGCTTCTAGGAGTAACTTGACTAGCACATGGCTTAAAATAGCGTGACTTTTGATGGGTAAATGGGTGATCACCAAAATTTTATGTACATCACAATGTGGTACAATAATACATGTAAAGACGATTAGAAATCGAATGATATTCATTTTATGAAATTTCGATAATTGCCTTCATAACCCTTGTTATCATAAAATGGTAAATCTTGTTTCTAACAAATAAATTTCAATCCATTCAGTCTAAGGATTTTATGTATAAAACATAAGTAAAACATTTAAGAAAACCACGAATGATGTTCGTATGTAGAAAATCCAAATAATTAAATGTAACCTTATAAAACTGACATTTGTAATTGTCACTTTTTATTGACTTTGCGACAATCGACATAAAATAATTATTTAGGCAAAGGCAAATACGTGTATATAATACTAGCTGTTGCTCGCGACTTCGCCCGCGTGAAATTAAAAAATATAGCCTATGTTACTCACAGATAAATTACTTTTTTGACGGTGAAAGAATTTTTAAAATTGACCCAGTAGTTTTTGAGTTATTTCAATACATACAAAAATACAAAAATACAAATCTTTCCTCTTTATAATATTAGTATAGATTATTTTGTTTATGACGTAAACAGTAGTAGAAGCTTTTTCTTTTGTAAAAATAATCAAAAATAATTAAAATATATTTTATTCATAGAATAATGTAAACGATATCATAAAAATATAAAAATACAAAAGTTGTAAACATTACAAAAGTAATAAAAAAGTAAAAGACATAAAAAACAAAGCTCTACAAAAATAATAAAAAGTTCAAGCATTCAAATCCTTAGACTTTCTAAACCAGATAGAATTTTTGAACACAAATCGAAGTGATATTAGCACGACTATTCCCCATAAGCCTATATTAATATATAACTTCCTCGAAGACATAGTCTCAGTTCCTGTATGATATTTAGTGACTCCACCACGAATCACTTTCCTCACATATCGTACTAACTCTGTATCAGGTGATGACTGATTGTGATATTTTTTTGATAATTCCTTTGCTTTTTTGCGAAACCTGTTGACAAAAAGAAAATGAAATCTCCTATTCTACAAGTTGTGTACAGTATTATGGGCCAAAGGAAGTCATAACTTGAATTCATCGCACTCGAAGACATCTAAGAGTTTAAAATTTAAATACTTTTCTAGTCCATTACTTAACGTTAATACTTCGATTTTGCATACCTAGGATTCCTGATCATTTCGTCAACAGTTTCCTTTATCTCTTCTCCAGTTGAATACGATAATTCTATTTGTTTAGCATATCCTTGATCAACAGCTCTCAAAATGTTTGTAAATTGATCTGCGATTATTGGTATTCCAAGTACTGCTACTCCGAAATGTAACGCCTCAATCGAAGAAAGTGCACCACCTTGCGTCATAAAAAGAATGCAGTTTGGATGAGCTGAAATTGATTATAATTTGTTAGTAATGATATCTGCCTCTTGTTCAATTTTTGATTACATAGTTTTGAGTGTATTGCGGAATCAGTTACCGGACTTTAACAATTGTACCTCATGCAAAATGCATTTTTACTAATGGCAAATACTCAGCAAAAAATAGTAACACTTACATAAAATACTCTGTTGAGGTGCCCATCTCAAAATGTGAACATTACTCGGTAAATGAGAAAACTTTATATCATGCTTCCAAAGTACAACTTGTCTTAAATTACTGAACGTTTCCATCAGTATTTCGTTGTAATTATCTAATACATATTGACTATTCAAATTTGATCCCATACTGAAGTAAATAACACCATGGTTAGCATTGTCCATTATACTTTTCAAATCCTGCAATATAACACGTAAAATATCGTCAAAAAGTTACACTCTTCGTTACATCTTATAATAAACAGTAAGAATATAACGTATTCGTGGGCGATAGCTGCCTTGATTATAAGGATTTTGTCCTCATACTTCATTTAATTAATATTATAACTTACTAATATTATATTAAAATACCTTTGGTAAAGGTTCTACTTGACGATCAACATGATATCCAGCGATAGGTTTAAATTTTCGAGGCCACTTCTTTGCCTCGTCTGGTAAGAGATTTAGATAAACTAATATGTGCCCACCAAAATACTTTGACTCTTCAAATCTTATTAGACTTTTACCTCTTAAGCCCATTAATGGACCAAAAATATTTTCATATGCCTCCTTTTCCAAATTGTATAAATACCTTTAAAATAAGTATAATATCAAAGAACTAAACAAGATTAAGATTAGCGGTTATTGTGAAAAAGTACAGATTCAAGAGTATACTATAAGTACGAAAATGAAAAAACAGTTTCCGTCTTCAATATTGTCTTGTGTTTGCTGTTTCTTAGTTTTGTATTACTCTTCGTGTGCACTTACATGTCTTGGATTATATAGCTGGTTATAAATGGGGGGATGTTTTTCTTGTTTGCTTCTTGTAAGTTAATTGTATCTTCAAGTAAGCGGAGCATCATCCAATGAGATTCTGTCGCGGAGAACCAAAGCAAAGGACAATCGTATAACGCTGATAATCTGTTAAATAATTTACTATTTTACTTTACGACTGGATTACTAGCATTTCGCGTAAACTTAACTGAGCTATCTACGATCTTTACTCATCATGATCTTCCTCCTTACCCTACTCCCCGTAGGGTCGGCGCAACAGGCTTTTGTCCTCCACATACCTCTCACGCGTCATCTCAGTTATCACTCTATTCTTGCTCATGTCACCTTTCACGCAATCCATCCATCTCTTTCTAGGTCTACCTCTACCAGTGTATTCTTCCACATTCATAACTAACGTTCTCCTTGTTACATGCGATTTATCCCTCGTCATAACATGCCCATACCATGCCAACCTTACCTATTATTCCTTACCTTCTCTACCACTGGTCTCTAAGATCCTTACTATAATCATGGAATTCAGATTCCTGTCTAAATATTGGAACAAAAATTGTTATCGTTCCTTTTTTGAATTGATATTGCTGAATACGTGTTTGAACTTTTTGCATGGTTCCTTTTAGCACTTATCGCTATACCCTACAGACATAGCTTACCCGGCGTATAAATCGTTAAACATCCATTCAGCTATGACTAGGTCAAATCTTTGCTTTGTATCCCTTAATAACATGTTAACATCATTTTGCCGTAATGATGAAATGAACAGCTCCCGTATAATACGGCCATAGGCTTGAGAATTATCTAAATCTGGAATTTTAAATAGAAGTGAAAAAACATAGATATCTAATGATTTTTTATCAGAGGTTCTATCAAGAATATTTGAGTGACTTGCGAGAACGTATTCGTAACGCCATCGACTTTGAATGAGATTTGTTAGTGTACTCTGCGCCCGGTAGGGGCGCTGCACAAAACAATAACTTGATAACCCCTTACTACGAGTAGATTTACATTTTATGTTAGCATAATATGGATACCACTTTTAATTTTCTTTAAAACTAATTATTGGTACAATATTTACTTAAACCAATAACTACGTACTTGGCAAACTTTCAAGGTAAAAATTGACTTCCAAACGACGTAGGTTCGGATGAGATATGTTGTAAGGGATTCCAGTTATGTGCGTAATCTATAAATAAAATTATACGTTAGCCACTAACGTAGATGTAAAGAATGACCTTATAGACATAAGTATATTTACTGTCATAGAGTAAAGTAAACAAATTCTGTAACAACGCATTGAGTATTAATACAGAAAATAGTTATTTAATCATCTTCACTATTAACAGCCTTAGGTCATCCACTACTGAACGTAGTCCTCCCCCATCGATTGCCACGATGCCCGGTCCTGTGCCGCCCGCATCCAGTGCAATCTCGCAACCTTGACCAGGTCATCGGTCCATCTTGCGGGAGGCCTACCTACGCTGCGACGACCTATCCATGGCCGCCACTCAAGGACTTTTAGGCCCCAGCGGCCGTCCGTTCTGTTGGCAATACTGTTGTTCATCGCCACTTAAGGTTTGCATTTCTTCGGGCAAGTTATTTAATATACATCAATAATTAATTCAATTGATGACAGCTGTCTATGTTCCAATTGGGCCGGTCTATTTTTTGCATAAACATCTTGACAACGAAATAACAGAAATGTGTTTCACATATTGTTTATATATTGATTGATAATTCTTTAAACATACCTTATGTCTCGCATTTAGCAGTAATTTAACAAAAGCATTGCCTAAAATAGAGTGACTAATAACAGGTAATGGTGTGACAACTAAAATATTATAGCAATCGCTGAAATGGTACAATACTACGAAAATTAAAATTTTTGAAATATCCATAAACTTAGCCATGGATCAAATTAGTGGCCATACAAATACACACAAGATTTTGTTTTAAATACCATTTTACTTTCAACTTAGGGGATGAAAAATTATGATTGAATTTAAATGCAATAAAAGACGTGTGTAAAAATGCTACAAAAATAATATAATTGTCAAATATTGACACATTTAATTATAAAGTTGCCATAAAAACAATCACAAATTAAAAAATGCTTCATGCGTCTTCGTTCAACTATAAAAAGTTTTTACATAAATCGATGAATGAATGTTGGTATAAATGCAAGAATTCTGCACAATTAATCACTTTTGTTTCCACATAACACTTTTTGAGTATATAATTGTCCATCCATACATTAATTAACTTTTTGTTTCGATGCAGCACATTTTATGGACATTAGTAGTAATCCGCGGAATATTTTAAATATAATCTTAACAGATATGTATAATGTTAAAAACATAACAATTGCTAAGTCTAAATACAGCTTCTGGTACCAGGGTAGCATATTCGCTTGGGAGCGTAGATGAGGGGCGCCTTTTGTTTTTATAACATGTGATACCCAATGAGTCAATTCCTTCCCGGGTGATGTCGCTCGATCGTGGTAGATAAGTGAATATTCTTTCACTTTTTGGGAGTATCTGAAATGATGTGCAAATATCCAAATTAATAACGCAAAAGTTACGCTTTCCCCCTTTAGTATTAAAATTAAACTAGCTTTTTTTGTGTTCTTCCAGACTATCCTCTACATCATTGCTAAATTTCATCGAGTTACGTTCAGCGGTTTAGGCTACAAATTCTAACAAACATCTATCAATCTAAACTTTCACATTTATAATATTATTATAGTATGAAGTAAGATTAAATATTAGGTATTTTAGCTAATTTTTGTTTACCTTGGATTGTCTAAAATTTCTCTTATACCTATTTCCATGTTAACAACAACATCGTCGTTCAAATCAACTCTAATTCCAAAACCTTTCTCTACAACTCGATTGATGTTCATATGTTGATCTCCAAACATTGGTACGCCGATAATTGGAACACCAAAGTGCAAGGTTTCCAGTATGGAAAGCAAACCTCCATGCGTAATGAATAATTTGCAATTAGGATGAGCTGCAAAAATAGCATAAACCTTTAATTCTTAGATCATTGCAACAATTTCATGAAACTCACCGCATCTTTCTTAATTCATATAGTTTATTTTGTAGGCTTACTTTTTTTTAATTGTAATACTTCGTTCTTTTGACATCTTTTGTTTACTATATTACTTACCCAAAATACTCCATTGTGGTGCCCAGGACACTATATGTACATTCTTAGGGCGATCTAATAAATCCTCTTCGAATTTCCAAATTACAGTTTGCTTTAATTTGCTAAATACATTCAATAGACCTTTCTTTATATCATCGGGAATTCTGCTGCTTTTCATCATCGATCCCATGCTGAAGTAAATGAATCCGTTTCGAGCATTGTCGGCAATTTCTTGTAAATTCTATAATTCAAAGAAGAATTAACTTTAATCTTAGTAATTATTTAAGGGAATCAGACTGTACACTATAATGCACATATGCATGTAAACTATTTTACTAGAAGCGGTACGGTTTAATTTAGTCACTTCAAACTATTTGAAACTTGTACTTACCGATGGCAAAGGATCAATATTTTCTGCAATATGATATCCTCCAATTGGTATGTAATTCGGAGGTAGACTTATAGAAATACCTGCAGATAAATGTGAGTTTCCCAACATGAGTGATCCATTATACCTCACTTCGTTGAGTGGTGGTAAGTTTCTGCCTCTTAAAGCAACAGACGATGCGAATGCGTTGCTATAAATCCGATTTTCTCTATGTCTAAGTCTCCTGGAAGTCATTTTAGGTACCATTAATAAAAAAATTGTGTACCATTGCCTAATTGTACTGCTTCGTCTGCTTACTCTTATAATTGAACCAGGTAGAATATAAGCTGTGAATTCACCATTCTCCGTTTAACTTACTTATCAACTGAAATGCGCGCAAAATTTTCTTAAAGTTCGTCATATACCTAGTCTGATATTCATGGTCGAAGGAAGCAAAACAACAATTTATCTACAATCCACATTAAAAAAATGAGGTTTCCAATTTAGCTAACTTTATAAAGTAAAAAAAAAATCTTACCATTTAAAATATTTTGTGTGTATCACGTGCCATAGCTCTTGCGCCCTGTTCCAGAAGTCTAATGGTGTAACTACATCAGCGAGATGCTGAGGGTTGTACGCTGGGTTGGGTACTTCATCAATAAGGTCCAACACAAGCCAATGAGGGTCCAAGGATGATGACCAAATAAGAGGACAGTCGAATACCGAAGCGAATCTGTAAAAGGATTTAAGAATGATAAGATCAGATTTTTGACAGATCAAGAAAATTTACGCGCATATTCTTTATGAAATTGTTAAGTCGGTAAATGGATATGAGAGGAAGGAAACATAAAGTGTTAAGATTGAACGTGGACGGCTACAAAGGTAGAGGAAAATCCGAAGAAAGTATGGATGGATTGTGTGAAAGAGGATATGCTTAAGAAGGCAGTGAATTCCGATATGACAACTAATATAAATGTATGTAAGAGCAGCACATACTGTGCCGATCCTCAATAGGGACAAGAGCATGTTGATAATGAGGTAGTTATGAATAAACATAAATAAAAGGACATTTAAGTTTTAACAAACTTAATACTTACCCAGCATAAAGTTCACTATAAAGCCATTCAACGATAACTGCATCGAATTGTTCACTAGTGTCATGTATCAAATGCTGAATATTCCTATGCGTGAGTGTACCGTTAATAAAATCAGTTGTCACATAAAGCATAAAGTTTATATTCTTAACATCCCATGTGTTCATTAAAATATTTTTGGTATCGAACATTTCATCTGAAATAAAAATTATCGTAATATATATACAAAATTATTTCTTTATTGATCTCTTTTACACTTTATTTAACCATACTTTCTAGAATATTAACAGATGCTTCTAGCAAGATCATAATCATCAGCTTGCCCCTGTCCCTACCTAGGTTCGTCACAGTATGTGCTGCTCTTCCATACATGTCTATTAGCCGTCATATCTGAATTCAATCTAGCAAGTTAATCCTTAACTATGACGTAGTAAACACTACTAGTTAAGGATTGCAGAGCAGAAAAATATAGACATTCTGATCAATGGGTGAACTCAAAGTAACTAGAAATTTACTAAAATATTTAATAAAACATTTTACCTGGTGGCATAAGTTTGAAGTCAGATGATATATCAATTTGTCTTAACCTTGGGTGATCCATTTTCATTATGATTGGCGTTATATAAGTCACCTGGAAATAAAACATTTGTTAAAGTCTTTCCCGTAGCGAATTGAACTTTAACAATATCTTATCGAACTTAAATTTCAGTTTAAAAATACCTCATGTCCATCATTCAGTAGATGTCTTACGTAACCTTCTCCAAGAATTGCATGACTTCTTCCCGGTATTGGGAACACCAGCAGTATTTTGTACGCTGAACATAGATGAATTATTATTAAAAATGAAATAAAACTTATACGACGCATTTTGCCTAACACTACACAAAGACGAATGTCATAGTAAAACTGTAATTTATATCTTAGTTTTAATTGATTTAACGATCTATAAAGATGTAGATAAGGTGAGGTGTTCATTAAAAAGTAATAGTTACAACAATAACTAAATCTTTGTCTACCCATTAAGTGATCAATTTTATATGGAAAAGGTGATTTTTATTTTCATACTTACATAATAGCTACACTACATTTCACATACACTAGCTTTCGCCCGCGACTCCGACCGCGTGGAATTAAAAAAAATGTGTTTTTCCAGTCCTTTCCCCACGTCTATACCAAATTTCATCAAAATCCGTTTACCCGTTTAAGCTACAAACTCTAAGAAAAATCCATCCATCCATCGCTATTGAACGGAATAAATAGTATCCTATGTCCGTCTCCTGGCTCTAAGCTACCTCCTCGCCAATTTTCAGCCATATCGGTAAAGCCGTTCTTGAGTTATAAATGGTGTAACTAATACGACTTTCTTTTATATATATATAGATTTTATTAAAATTATCAACATGTAGTGTTGTAATTTGTTTTTTGTATGACTGCGTCCAAAAACCTTAAAAAAACATTTTAATTACAGGTTATTCCTGTTAAAAACTGGTTATTCGATTTGAAATCTTATAAAATATACACTTTGCTGTTCGTGTGTATTGAGAATAAATAAACATGCGTTTGTTAGTTTAAACGTATCTCAGACATGTAAAGACGTATCTTATGTAATTTCAATTTATTTAAATATTATGTAAATTGTCGCATTAGGGTTTTAAAAAGGTTAAGATTGATTTCAGTTTGTGCTTTGTTGCTATCGGGATGTCGTTTATTAGGGTATTCATAATAATAGCGCTAATAACAAGTTGTGTTGCGTATAATATCTTGTTAATTTCACCTTTACCAAGCGGCAGTCATGGTATATTGGGCGATGCATTTATCAGAATCTTCACGAATGCCGGCCATAAGGTAATGTATAAATTTTTGTTTGTTTTTCGTATAGTTACTTTTCCTTTATCCATGCTCAGTTGGTTTAGAATTCAAGGGCAGTTTGACAAATTGTAAAAACGTCGCAACATAGTAACAATCAAAAAAAGCAACAAAGTTTTTGTTATTTTTTTTGACAATGATTAATCCAGCACTTGGCGACGAAATTAAATTAAAAGCATTTCCTTTTTTATTGAAAATTCGTTATTACTTCAATGGTCTCTAAATTAATCTATGTACCTACAAATTATTTTGACGATTGCGAATGCGAATAATATAAGTACCGTTAATGTTTAAATTTAATTTTATTACTCAAACGGGACTTCAGACCGCTCAGTATTATTCAAATGACATTGGAAAGAACAATGCTCGTCTGTGCATGATCTTATCAGTAATGATGTAGTTCACGACCTAACTAAAGCAAACAATATTGGCCCTTATACTTCTGAACTCAAGATAAGTCCAGTCCAATTCACTCATTAACCAATCACGTTAAATTCCTTGCAGGTTACATTCATATCTTCGATGACAAAATTAACATCATCTTCAAATGTTACAGTAATCAATGTAGCTGCTAACATAAAAACTTTTCCAGGTAAGTTTTTACAAAATTTAAGTTACTAGAACTATCTTTAGTCAAGCCGGCTGAAAGGAAAGAATAGAATTCGATATCTATATTAGGTAAAGCATTGGTCATAGAAGTAACGTAGTCGAACGGTCAAAATATAACTCATATGACCGGTTCCCAGCTGCATTTAACAATTCATTAGTGTTTTTGGTTCGAGAACTTCATGAAATGCCTTTCTGAGCTTGAGTTTTACTTCGTTGAAACTTAGGTCAACCTAAAACTATTATAATTAAAGACTAGATAGTGATAAATTTCAGCATCTCACCATTACTTACTTCTAAACTATATTTAGATTTTTCATTTATTTTTACAGATGATTTGTTAAACATAAAAGCAATAATGGACCAACAATCTGATATGCGCAATGACGATCTATTCTTTCCCGTCATGGACAATCTCAGTTTGGTCACAATGCAAATGAAGGAAGTACAGGAATTATTGAACGATGAGACGCAAAACTTCGACGTAGTCATTGCGGAATGGATGTATAATGAAATATACGCCGGGTAAGTTCCCGTAGGTTTCCATTGCCATATGTCTATAGAAAAATCTACAGTTATCTCAGTTTTTTAAAGGAGAACAAAAGGGATGAGAACATATTTCTTGTGTACTTATACACATACGTTTAATTTTATAGGCGATAATTTAGTCAAAGGTGTGCGCGCGCTCTAAGACCTCATATACAAATAAATACATACATATTTGTGTAATGATTTGAATACAAATCATAATATTTTTGCTTGTTTCAGATTGTCAACATTATACAATTGTCCATTAATTTGGTTTTCATCTCTTGAACCTCACTGGTTATTTTTGAGGGTAATTGATGAAGCTCCGAATCCTGCATATAATCCTGACAGTATGTCAGCTAATGTGATTCCTTATACGTTCTCACAACGTGTTGAAGAATTGTGGCTACAGATATCTAGAAGCTTCTATCGAGAAATGTAAGGTTTCATTTGTCTCTTCTCTTGATGAAAATGTGACATTAAAGTATACACTGTCTCTAGGACTTAAAAAAACACACAGACTCCTTCTTTTGGAAAGTCGGTAAAATAAAAAGTAAGACTGTGTTTTAAATACATTTTAGCTTAAACATGTGCCAACTCTTTTGTGAAACTCATAAATACGAAAGTTTAGATGGATGAATGAAATGGATGTTTCTTAGAATTTGTAGTCTAAACTTCTGAACGGATCTCGATGAAATTTGGCATAGATGTAGAACATAGTCTGGAAGAACACATAGGCTACTTATTTTTGGATTTTCAATTCCGCAAAGATGGAGTCACAGAAGGAAGATAGTACATTATAGTAATTATTGTACATACAATATAGACAATCATATAAGTTATTCCTAAGTTATAAAAAGAATATTACTAATTCAATAAATAATTTATCGACAGGACGAAGACAAAAATCACACAAAAAAAAACTAAATTATCATGGTTAATCGTATACAAAAGATCATTATTATTATTTGCTAGCATTCGTACGCAACTCCTTCCGCGTAGAGTTTAAAAAATAAAAGTAAGTAGCCTATTTGTTCTTCCAGACTATTCTCTACATCTATGCCAAATTTCTTGCAAATCTGTTCAGCAGTTTAGGCTACAAACTCTAACAAACATCCATCTAAACTTTCGTTATAATATTAGTAAGATAAGATTAGTGTTTGAAATTTTAGCTTCATGTTTGATCCTTTTCAGATGGGCATACAAAGACACTGAAGATGTTTTCAACGAAATATACACGCCATTGTTATCTAAAAGAGGCCGGCCGATACCAAAGTATAACGAAGTGAGATACAATGGAGCACTTACACTGGGCAATTCACACGCAATTTTGGGCCAAGCTATCAGATTACCTCAGAACTATAAACCAATTGGAGGCTTTCATATTGAAGAAAACGTAAAGCCATTACCTGAGGTTAGAGTGTTACGTGTGCATCTTAAAGTTTAAAATATATCTACTTAACTTATTTTTCATTATTTAATTTTGTTTCTCTATTCTTTTTACCGGTAAATTAAATCCCATTTTATGTCGAATTACTATCGCAACAAATTTAGATTTTTATTTCGAACTATTTTTGTCATTTTAACTAAATTAAATAATATTAACAACTTTTGTATACTTTTACAGAATTATGTATGCTACTAGCTACTTTACTAATATTATAAATGCTAAAGTTTAGATGGATGGAGGGCTTGTTAGAGTTTGTAGCTTAAACTGCTGATCGGATCTTGATGAAATTTGGCGTAGATGAAGAACATAGTCTAGAAGAACACATAGACCAC
>LD688949.1:1923280-1936313 GCA_003118335.3 Papilio memnon | reverse complement strand
AGCGTTTGACATTCGAACCTGAATAGAGTCTACATTTAGGGTTGTTTAGTTACTAAGGATATTATTTTGTAGATCAGGTTAAGTTTAAGATAACATATCTTAAAGAGTTCAAAGGAAGATGAAGACCAAATCATACTTCATACTATTATTATAAACGCGAAAGTTTAGATGGATGGATGGATGTTTGTTAGAGTTTGTAGCCTAACTGCTAAACGGATTTCGATGAAATTAGGTATCGATGTAGAGGATAGTCTGGAAGAACACATAGGCTACTCACTTTTGTTTTTTTTTAATTCCACTCGTACGGAGTCGCGGGCGAAAGCTAGTAAAATATAAATGTGTAATAGGTATGCACATGAGGATTGAATTGAGATGTTGCGACCGATGAATTGATTTAATATATATTTAAAGCAGTATTTTCTGATCTAATTAATATTTGTTCCCTTACAAAAATCTTTTAACCTTATCGTCTGTCATGTAAAAGTAAAAAAACGTTATCAAAACTATTCCTTCCACCTAAAATATTAATTGTAAAATAGCACTAATAAGTTGACGTTCAAAGTATTTTAAATCTACTAATTAATTTAAATCAAATATCTAATTGAATAAACGATTTCTATCATTACTGATTGAAGTAACATTAAATCAACGCTAATCGTCGCTTGACCTGTCAATCCGTCGACTACCAGCATCACGCTTAATTATTGAAGCTATTGATTTTGAACAGTAGAGCGTTTAATCTGCTCTATTGACATATTTTAGATCGTAAAATTCGAAAGGTTATACCTTTTTTTTGTCACAAGCATCAAGTATATAGAATGACGTATGCTTTTTTGAATTGTCAGAACCTACCTTTTTAAACCAGGGCCAAGTTTTTATTAAAATTATCTGACGATTTTAATTAAAAAAAAAATAGATTTATGGAATAATATAAATCTCGTAAATATCTATATCTATACTAATATTATAAAGAGGAAAGATTTGTATTTTTGTATGTATTGAAATAACTCAAAAACTGCTGGGGCGATTTCAAAAATTCTTGCACCATTAAAAAGTTTCGTAATCACTGAGTAACATAAGCTAGTTTTTACTTTTTTTAATTCCACGCGGACGTAGTCGCGAGGAACAGCTAGATAGCTACTTTGATGCGGGAGACGGAGGATCGCATGTGGAGGACTGTGGCGACCTATGCCTCTAATTGTCTCATATAAATTTGTTGAGAATTACTCTTATAAACATAAAAAATGGTTAAAGTAAAAAATCAAATGCTATTACCAGGATAACTAGGAATACCGCAATGTCTATTATCCAACAACTTGAGCATTAGAAATATGGCAGATTGCATTGGCTCTCTTCCAAACTTGGCATGTAATTTCCTCAATATTTATAGTCGTTGCAGAGGCCTTGTGCTTAAAATTGATTCCGGTCGAGGTATCACATTATTTATGTGTCGCTATCGACTTTTGCATACGGCGTAGCGACATACAGCTAAGCCTCCGCCAATATTAAAATTTAACACGAAAAAAGCACATATAGATAACAGTCTGAAATCGCGAGATACAAGACTAGAGCTTAGTTGGAATTGTTAAATTTAATGTTAGTAAATAATAATTTGCTGATATTTTAAAAAGTAGAGAAAAAACTCCATGTTCAACAAACGTAGAAAACTTTAAGAAGAAAAATATGATTCAATTTATTGTCTCTGAGTGGACTAAAACAAAACTATACAAGAATTCTTAGACTTTCTTACTGCTCTATCGTATTATAATACAACTCGGATTTAAGGTAAATTAGAAAACAGGTCACGTACCCACCGGACATGACAGTAATGTGCTTACGTCCGCCCTCCGCAGCCACAACCTTAGGTACGTACACTACATAATAAAGGCAACTTAAATCAATGTAAAACTACACAAAGTTCTTATTTTATTCTTTTTTTTTTTATCTTACTAATATTATAAATTCGAAAGTTAACAGCGGTAGAGCCCGCTTTAACATCTTCGCACGCATAAGTCGGCTCGCCCGATACAATACCACGACCACACAGAAGACAAATGTGAAGTGGGAGCAATTCTGCGTTTCGTCTGATGAGTGTGGCGCCGGAGTCCCAACTTTAGTCCCTTCTCCTTTCCACCCTTATTCTTAAGGATGGGTAGGAAACGTGGATTTGATGGTGGAGGACGCGTTGGAAGGGGAAACATCTTCTTTATGTGCGTCTCCTCCTCCATCGATTAAGGGTGGGCAACGCGTCCGCTGTTGCGGATGTCTATGGGCAGCGGTCGCTTCCCCATTTTGGCGAATTCAGGTGGCCGCTTGCTCGTTTGCCACCTTATGAAATAAAAAACATAAAAAAGTTTAGATGGATGGATAGATGTTTGTTAGTTTGTTGCCTAAACTACTGAATGAATCTCGATGAAATTTCTTTTAGAACACATAGGCTTTTTTATTGCATGCGGACGGACTCGCGGGCAAAAGCAAGTCTTTGTATAAAGGAAAAAATATTCACTATTTTTAATTGATTTGGCATAAATTTGGAACGAAGAATTTGGTTTTTTAAAAAGCAATATGAAAAAAAAGTTTACTATCGTTAGATAGTTATTTATCGCATGAGTTACTGACAAATGAAATAATTCAATTCAAATCATAATGAACGATGTTGTGAACATTTCTTCGATGCACTTTCAGTTAAAATAGGAAATTAAAGGATGTTCAAGAAAATCGAGTTTTAAGAACTTCACAACTTACCTTGTAGTTAGTTAAAGTTTTTGAATAATTCAGTGCGCACGGTAATACTCATTACGAAACATTTAATTCAATTCACAAAACTGTAAAAATAATTTATCATTCCTTTGATATTACTTTGTAATAAGAAAATTACGACATACAAAAACCTATTACTATACTATTATGAAATAATATCGTATTTCTTACTTACTATCTATACCATAATATAATATGACTATCTTTCGCCCGCGAGTCCGTCCGCGACGAATTATAAAACAAAAGTAAGTAGCCTATGTGTTCTTCCAGATTACTACATCTATACCAAATTTCATCGAAATCCCTTCAGCCGTTTAGGCTACAAACTCTAACAAACATCCATCCATCTAAACTTTCGCATTTATGATATTATTAAGAAGTAAGATTAAGAGGAAATATTTGTATTTTTGTATGTATTGAAATAACTGAGAAACTACTCGGCCGATTTCAAATTCTTTCACCATTAAAAAGCTACGTTATTAGTGAGTAACATAGGCTATGTCTATTATTATTTTTAATTTCACGCCGACGAAGTGGCGATCAACAGCTAGTTATTTAATGTTAAAAGTGTAGAGGTTTGTATGAATGGATGGATGTTTGTTCCTACGAATCTGCAAAACGTCGTATTGGATCTCGATGAAATTTAGCACATATGTAGAACATGATTTGGAAGAACACATTTTTTAATATCATGTTTATTAATTCATTAACTTTTAACATGAAGTCGCAGGCAAAAGCTAGTATCAAATATAAACCGTTTCAATTCTCATACTTGTCATAGAAAACAGATAACACTGACCTCTTCCAGTAACGATTTCTCATCAAAATGGTCTAATATTGAATGGTATAGCAGAAAATTTTAAAAACATTTTCTTAAAAATGAAATTATACTCGAATATGGAATGTTTGATATTTGAAAACGTGATTGCCCGAGCTGGACTTTCCTGGCAACCTTCCAATAGAGTTTTGATGTTACTAAAGCAGTTCATTATTGAATTGAACATTTTTATTTTGTTTACATTCCATACAGTTACCAGCATTTTGAAAGATGAAGTATAAAAAAATGAATATTACGAACTTATATAAACTTGATTGACGCGTTAAAGCAATAAGTTTTTTTAATATGGTACATTTTACATGAAAGATTTTTCTTAAACACATCGAAAAACATCAAAGTCTTTGCTTTATACAAAAATGCGGGTAAACTATCGAAGTATTTAACAAGACGCTGTCAAACGCAACGACATTTAAGATCTCGTTTCTAGACCGGGCTCTCATTAATTACTTCGTATTCTATCTACCATGACAGTTTTAAAAATAATAATCTACTTTATCCTAGAAAAATGGTTTTAAAACTGATAACAATAATCTTAGAACATCGAGATAATTATGATATCTAAAGAGAAGAAAATATTTGTACCTGTAATATATGTACCTGTTGCTCGCGTCTTCGTCTGGGCGGAAATATATTTTAAACTAGCTGTCGCCCGCGACTCCGTCCGCGTGGAATTAAAAAAGATAAAAGTGTGTGCCATGTGTGCTTCCAGACTATCCTATACATCTGTGACAAATTTCATTGAAATCTGTTCAGCCATTTCGGCTACAAACTCTAACAAACATCCATCCATCTAAACTTTCGCATTTAAGTAAGATAAACATAGCCTTACTAACTAGTGACGTAGCTATTTACTGGTGAAAGAATTATTGAAATCAGCCCAGTAGTTTTTGAGTTATTTCAATACATACAAAAATACATAAACACGATCCACTCTAACAACACTTTTAATTTGTATATTTATATATATTCGTATATTTTTTCTTATAACCTAAGAAAAAGAACTAAGTTAAGCTTTTTTAATAATTCCAGGAATTTACTAGGTTGCGATAAGATAGCTCGCCTTTGATAGTAAACGAAGCCGCAATGACCAAATATCTCGGATAAGACCTTAGTGCCGTCCGTCACGTTTTCTTACAGGGGAACGATGTCCGTATTTAACACATTTATGAGGTAAAGGAATCAGTTATGAACGTGTAGGGAAAATTTCACCCACCCCAGGTACGTTTGCGTGCAATGTATACTAAAAATGTATGTATTTAATAGAACATAAATATATAGAGAACTCTATACATATGAATTTATCCAATAAAATTTAACTGCATAAAATATTGGTACAAAGATAAATTCCACTAGAGTCGTTATCCAGTTTGGAATGTTTAATCCTATTTCGAGTAACAAACGTTCAAATATAGGATTTGCATGAATTTTACCTTTATCCCATAGTACTAGGTGAATTAATAGATTTAAATACTGAATCGTTCTACAATTGACCGTTTTATTGTATTAAACTCTCCTATAAATAACTGATTAGATAGCAATGAGCGCAAACGAAGGGACAATAATAAAATAACTAACCGTGTATCACAAACAGATTTTTTTTCATACAGACATATTCATAAGCTGCGTTGTAATTTATTTTTGTTCCGCGTCTCGTTTCATATTGTTCAAACTATTTTAGCTTGTAAGGTGAAATACCGCCAGCTTCTCCGAGTGTACTTCTATTACAGTCTGTGGGGCGAGGGCCTGGTGATCCATTACACAGGGTGCCATCCTAGTTTGGATACCAGTCCCTTGCCCAAGAGGAAAATTAATAAAACTATTTTTTTTACTACAAAACTTACAATACATTCTTCACATAAAAAGCACTGTAAAGTTAAACCTAGTAAAATTTTACATAAGTCTAGAAATGTAAATTTATTATCACTCGTACAAGCACCACTTTAAACCTTGAGAATTATGAGCCTTATAATAACAGGATATTATAAGTTGTGAGCATTTTAGAAAGGGTCCTTAATTTAATGGACAATAAAGCCAACAATACGGCCTAGTCATTTTGAAGCACCTATCATAAAACAAAATTAATTGGGGACAGAGTATTACTTTGTACTATTAAGGGAATTTCTCAGACATAAAAATTTAAAATGATAATACAACAATTCTGGACAGATAAATTACAAATTCTATACAATAGTCAATTAACCATTTATAGACAAGAACAGTCCAACTGAATTATGACAGCACACTAGCGCCACATACGTTAATTTTGTTTTTTTCATGTTTACTCGATAATTCTGCAACGGTTCAACATATCTTATTGAAATTTGGCACAGATATAAAGCAAAGTCTGGAGTAACACATACGATACGGTTCATCCCCGAAAAATGTCTGGTTTCCGAGATTAAGTAGTTTTTTGTTTTACATAGTATGTTTAACAGTGCGAGGACGAACTCGCAGTCAACAGTGTTAATAATGCAGAAATGTATTTTAACTCAAACAAGGGTCTTGTATTTGTATTCTCTCGTCGACATCGATAAAAATAGGACTCAGCTTTGCTATGTAGCGAATCAATAGCTCGTAATCCACTCCGACTATTTCTACATTTCTTCTATTTTCCGCGATCATCTGAATTAAAAAAAATATGTATCTGATTATGATAAAGGAATGTTAGTAATTTTAAAATTGAATGCTGATTTCTCTCCTTTTTAATTGTGGTTAAACTTAAATACCCTTATGTTTACATCTAGATTCTCCTGTCCCACTGAGTTACCTGTAAGATATCGCTCATCACGATAACGCCGCCCTTGCAGAAATCGTGTAGTTGATAAACCTAGTTTTAATACACCTTTTGTAATGTTTGTGCATTCAGTTTTAAATAAATAAATAAAATTTCTCACATTCTGACATCGAGAAATGGTTTGTCTATCTATATCTATAACTATACTATAATATTATAAAGCGGAAAGATTTGTATTTTTGTATGTATTGAAATAACTCAAAAACTACTAGGCCGATTTTAATCATTCTTTCACCGTTAGAAAGGTAATTTATCTGTGAGTAGCATAGGCTATATTTTTTTAATTTCACGCGGGCGAAGTCGTATATTATAATTACTTACATGGAATCCATCTCCACCGTTAGCTATAAAGCTTGGAGCGATCATTTTGTAGTACTTGTTGAGTTCCAGCGGCTGGTATCGGGGCACGGGACAATCAATACAGCGTATAGATACACTTTTCACTCTTTGATTAACTGGAAGAGATCCATTGAAAGTTGGATGTATACCTGTTTTAAAAAACACAAATCAAAACAAAAAGTAAAGGCGCAACACATATGTAATTCCTCTGGTATTGCGTCCGTGAGTGAAACTAAAGAAAAAAAATCACTATAGTCCTTATGATGCATCTTTAAAACTATTATTTACTAGATCGTGCTCGTGACTTCGTCCGCGTGGAATTAAAAAAATATCAAAAAAGCATAGCCTATATTACTCTGCGATAACAGCTTTATAATGGTAAAAGAATTTTTGAAATCGGCCCAGTAGTTTTTGTTATTTCAATACACACAAAAATACAAATCGTTCCTCTTTACATCAGTATAGATTGATCTTGACTATTTTAAACGTAGTTACCGAATAAATGTTGCAATAACAAACATCTTCAGTAATGTACTAAAGACATATTGATTCGTATTATAGTTTAAGAAAAATATATTATTGGTCACGCAAGTAAATATATTGTTTTACTCAATAAATTGTCAATGACACGAAATATGGTTGAAAAACTTAAATATTTTTTAAATAAATAGGTCTTTACCAGAAATTTGTAACATTCTCGCGCCGGGGAAAGGTATGTTGGCGACTGAGTATTCCAGCATCTCTAAAATATGGTCTCCGCGTAGTTCGAACACCTCTATGTTGTTTTCAAATGGTATCGATAATAGAACTGTCTCAAATGTTATAACTGTAATGCAAGAAACATATTTATTTATTGATTGATCAATGTAAAACAGTTACTATGTTACAATTTACGTGACTTAAAAAAATCTAAATAGAGAAAGATTTCTTTTAACGTAGAATGCAAAAAAAAGACACTATGCCTAAGATAATGATATAATAATGAAATACTAAAAAGTATGTATTTATTCTACTTTATACTGACCTCCTGGTTCCATATCCACTCTTATGTCTCCTCTATTAATAACGCAAAAATGTGCATCGATCCATTTGTCGCCTTTTACTTTCGACACCATCTGTAAAACATTTCAGCTTGTTCTCAAATTTAATCGATAGTAAATTTGATTCTAGAATATGTAGTAGTAATAAATATTTATTATAGTTTATTAAATCACACGTGAAAATCTGCAGGGACTTAAATCAAAATAAACCTTACTGCATCCATATAAGCATCGCAAATAAGACTTCCCAAGTTGCATTCGGAACAAGCGCATCTCGATGACAAATGAACCAAGGAAGATCCAATTTTCCGCGTAGCCATTTCCGTGATCTCGGGAAGGTACTGATTTATTTTCTCCAGTACATCAGGAGCTAGGAGAAAACAGAATCAATAACATAGAAATGTTTGACGATAAAATTTGCCGTCTATACGCATAGAATTCTAGAATTGAAGTGTTCAAAATTTAATAATAGTTTCCAACTTCGTTTTACAATGTGCTCTAAATACTTTTCTGCCTAAATCTATCTACTTCAAGTGTATACATTTTTAAATAGAATAAAAGTTTCATAGTGTAACAATTTTTTTCAATTTTTCACCTTGTATAACTTCATTTCCAAGGTAATGAGGTTGACCTTCCCAATCAACGAGATTCCCCTGATTATCAAAGTGTAGTTTTATTTCTCCTAAATACTGAGCGTGGGCAGCTGCTTGTACAATTAATACCTACAAAATATTTAAAACATCTTCAATCACATGAAAAAGTCAGTAAAGATTATTTGTAAGAAAATAAATAATTGTAAGCGAAAAAACATACCGGTTTTAATCCTTGTCGTACTACAACGGGGTATGGTCCTTGCGGACGAAAAGTTGAGTTTTCTGGTGGATCTCCGTTGTACAGTAAAGTGTGACTATGTCCTCCTACAATTATGTCTATGTATGGACCTCCGTTTTGAGCTATCTCCCTGTAAATATTCCATAGAATAACGAAAATTACTTGAATAAGTTGTTATATTTGTCTATGTCTTTGTAATACTGTCTGTATTGCATCACAATTATCACAAATGTCACTTCTGCTTGTTCTTCTCTTCTGACCTATAACTAAACTACTATTTAAAAATCATATTTTTCCAATTTCATAGTGCTCTTTTCTTATAAGTATTTTTTACTAGATTTCGCCCTCAAATCCGTCTGCGTGGAATTAAAAAAAAAGTAACTAGCCTATGCGTTCTTCAAGACTGCTCTACATCTATGCCAATTTTCATCGAGAAATGTCCATCCCTCCATTTAAACTTTCATATTTATGATATTAGTAAGATATTTTATATTTAATACCTGTCAATATCAATACCGCAATGAGACAGCACTATAATGACATCAGTACCATTTTTGTGCAGTTTCTCTGCTTCTAATTTAACAGTCTCTACTTCGTCCGTAAATTTCAAACGCCCTGTAGATGCTAGTTCCTAAAATGTTCTTTCCGTATAATAATCAGTTGTAAGGTCTTTTAAATATAGCATATTTTAGTTTGTAATACATACGTTAGTGGACGAAATTATTACACCTATAATTCCGATCTTTCTTCCATTTCTTTCAACAACAATACTAGGGTAATATAAACCTTGTATAGATGGTTCCAGGTCATCAATTATGTTTGCTGTTACTACTTTTGAATCCAAATGCTCCAAATAAGGCACAACTCCTTCAACAGCATTGTCAAATTCATGATTTCCTAGAACCTAAGAGTTAAAATATTCAATAATACTTACAATGAATGTTGAAGAAGAAAAAATAAAATTCCGACTGCGGATAGTGTCCTACAGGATCCCTAAAATATTTTGGCCTATCACTATTTCTTAAATTAAAGATAATAGCAAATTCCATCGAAACTCTAGACTTGCTACAGTATAGTTTAAGACAGCAGTGGCTAGATTCAAACCTACGATCACTCGGTCGTTTATCCATGTCCATGTGATATTGGCCTTTCAAATATTTCATTACTCACATGAGCATCATGTGGCAGCATATTCATAAAATCCTGGGTGACGTTCCATCTCAATAAGTTATACCAAATTGTGCCCTGGAAGCTGTCACCTCCGTTAAGCAGCAGTGAATCAGGTTCACGCCTCAAACCCTCTCTCACAGCGGTCGCCAAGCGAGCAAAGCCTCCGGTGCACGGAGCTACTGACGGATTACATACACCACCTGCTGGATTGGTCTCTACAAATCTGCCAATGTAGTTATCTACTTGAGAATTATTTTAAGTCACAGTACTCCAGTAACACATATCACAGTTTAGACTTGATCGTAGATCAACTTCACTTGCTATAGAAACAAGACCGCGGGACAAAATCGCAGTGGTTGCTTGGCTTTGAACTGAATTTCGAGTCTTATCTAGAATCCCGAGTTAAATTTTGACAGTAAAATATTGAAAGGATAACAATCTCGCGTATAAAGCTCTAGGTTTAAACAATGTATAGTTTGGTAAGGTTAACATAATAAAATTAATAGTACAAAATGTTTAAATACGATCCATTTATCAGTATTGGCATTATATTATCAAAACGACATTATTTAACATGATAATTATTAATAACTAAATTAATAATTAGGACACATTTTGTTTACCAATTAAATCATAACTAATTGTTTTAATTATAGGTAACTTGCTATTAATATTACCGTAAAATACATACCTCGCATGAAAGTCATTATAATGTAATATATTCAATGAAAACTCATTTTCGGCAGACGAGACGGACAAAACAACGTAAATTATTAATGCGATTTTCATTTTAATATGAACATTAATATGTAGAAATCACTCCCGACTTCACACTCCGAGATTTATAATTATTTTGATAAGATAAATCAGAACTGAGTATTTAAATAATGTCATGCACGTTTCAAATTATCTACAAATATTGTCATTGTTAGTTCTAATCTCACTTATCTGACGATATCATAATTACATCGTTGGTAACATTGAGATACATATAAAACTGTTGCAACTTCGTCAGTTCAGTTCAGTTACTTGTTAATGGTACTCCCTCAGCGGATTGGGCCAGTGTCGAGTGTTTATAGTTTTTGTTATTGTTTGGGAGAGACTGGCACTCTTTTTATGGAGAGGTTTCGAGAGCTTACAAGTGATCCAAAGATTCAAAACTGATTTACCTGATACTGTTGAACTTTGTCAGTGCGAATTAAGAAATTCCAAAAGCCTATTTGACTACTTTCCATAAGACAGGTCGAAATAGATCCAGCTATTGGAAGATTACTAGAAACAAACGCACTTACGAATAACGGATAAACATTTCGAAAATTGTTCTTTACGCAAATACATCATGTGTATATCGCATATTATAATTTATTTATCTCTAGTTTTTATTTACGTCTCATTAAACTACCCCCTTTTTGTATCGCCAACACTTATACGAACGAGTCATTAGGTGAGAATGTTGTCACTAAATCACTCCACATAAGCTTTCAAATAATCTTTTCATATAATTTGTACGTGAAATTTCTTCTTTACAAATTACTGTAATTTTTTTCCGTCGAAAATGAGACTTTTGATATAAAGGTTTGAGCACTAGGCGTTCCATGTTTATAAAATTATATGTTTATTTCACAAGACTGGAAAATAATTTTATACCTTATGCAGCAGTTTTGAAGGAGCATTTTTCAATGATACACAATGTCTAACATAACATTTTAATACTAGGATGAATTACTGAATTTGCCACTCATGTTGAGAAATTGTTAAAAGTGTAAGAAAAAAATCTCTCTGAAAGCTCACATTTTAATAGCTCAACATTTCACCTGTCGTATAACATTACGAGTCATTTCAGTAATTATTTGCCCTATCACACTAATCACACTAAACACTTATAATATTATAAATGCGAAAGTTTAGATGGATGGATGGATGGATAGATGGATGGATGGATGGATGTTTGTTAGAGTTTGTAGCCTAAACGGCTAAACGCATTACGATGAAATTTGGTATACATGTATAGGATAGTCTGGAAGAACACATAGGCTACTCACTTTTGTTTTTTTTTTAATTCCACGCGGACGGAGTCGCGGGCGAAAGCTAGTATTCAACATAAATAAGATCCAAACAATTGAAAATGAAACGATCATCTCATCTTTTAACGGCAATGTTTCATATCTTCAATTGTTTAAATGTTAAGCAGAGCTAATTGCGATTTACAGGCAACCACAGAGATTTACTTTAGAATTACATATGAGCTAATCTCATTTGTCATGCGACCAATCTATACTTACTAATTTTATAAAGAGGAAAGATTTGTATATTTGTATGTACTTCAAAAACTACTGGACCGATTTTACAAATTCTTTCACCATTAAAAAGCTACGTTATCACTGAGTAACATACTGCTATACTTTTTACTATTTTTTTTAATTCCACACGGACAAACTAGCGAGCAACATCTAGCCGTCCATAATCCATATTGAAGAGTTACTCGACTCTAGGATAGTCATATCATTCCTACAAATAATAATTTGTTGCAATGGTTATTTAAACAAAATAGCGGAAAATTCATCACAATGTTGTTTCTAAAAGGCTCTGAACATTACATGGAGTTCTTCCTTTGTAGTAATGTTTCGTACAATATAGATATCGCCTCCCAGTTTGTTAGCTAGTTGTATTTTGTCAACAGCTCAAACACAGCTCTGTACGAACATAAAACAAATGTCACTCAACATTCTTCATAAAGTACAGGCTGGCGACAGCTATTGTAATAAAGTGCAGCCGACCGTACGGGGCGATATTGAAGCTACAATGCCATCCACAGAAGTTTTTTTTACTACTTTTTAATACGATGAAAATATTACGCTCTTTATAATTACATCATGTTCTCTACCTTATCCTACTCTGATAGGGCGCACCGGGTTTATCGTCCTCCAAATAACTCTATCATCCGTCATCTCAGACATCACTCCCTTCTTGATCATGTCATCTTTCACGCAATCCATCAATCTCTTTCTATGTCTTTATAGTTACTCTCTCTTTTTTATATTTAAGTGGCAAACGAGCTTGCGGTGACCTGAATCCGCCAAAATGGTTAAGAGACCACTGCCTATATTACTATTACTGCCTATTTACAGATGCGTTGCCTACCCTTGATCGCCGGAGGACACACATTAAGAGAATGTTTCCCCTTCTATACGTCTTCTACTCCATCAAATCCAGTTTCCCTTTCCATCTTTTCCTTATTCTCTCTGTTTATTATTCACACCC
>LD688949.1:1886086-1912770 GCA_003118335.3 Papilio memnon | reverse complement strand
TAAAACGCACGAATACCAATAAGTCGGATCATAACTTTATTTCTCATTCAAATAAGAGCCTATTGAATATAACACTCCATTGATAGTTTTTATGCTTTTATAGCTATCCAAATAAAACGTGATCGTTCTTTCTTGTTATTAAAAAAATAATATTTGTTATATAGAATCTATACTATACTAGCTGTTCCTGTGCGGCTTCAACCGCGTGAAATTATAAAAACTTTATTATTATTGTTTACATTTGTCAAATAATCAATTACAAATGTCAAAATGACATGACATGATGACGAACCATGGCAACCTTGCTTCCTTGATGTTGTCAGCAACTTATGGTCTCTCTCCCACATTAGGGTTTTTATCTAAAATATTTACCCCTAAGTTTAATGGCGTGAAAATATAAAGCGTGGCGTAAGTATAGGACTTTTTATTAATAAAAGAATTATTCAAAAAATATGCTGTAATTGATGACATCTTAGGCAACAAAGAAGTGTGTGTTTACGCTTTATTATATTAGTATAGATAGATAGTATAGATATACTATGTTAACCGAACAGTTCAACTGCTCGGGTTGACTGAACATACAGTTACCGCACAGTTAACTAAATAGTTTAACTGTTCAGCTAAAACTGTCAGAACTGAGTGTTTTAAGCCAAACTTAGCGAATAACTATTACCATGTGCGTTTTATTAAAAAAAGAGTTAAAATATCGTGTAAATATTTAAACTAAATACACTGAGTTAAACCGGATCTTAATGCAAAGTGCTGCGGTTTACTTTGCACTCTGACGCCAGCCACAAAAGCGAATCAGGTTTGCTTTGCTCTTACTATGAAATCTCACCGCGGAGTCACCTGTAAAAATATCATATATAGTACGAAAACACATGTAGTTTTTAAAATATGAACAAAATAAGTAAAGAGTTTTTTATCATTTTGAAAAAAAAAATCCTTTAAATAAATTTAAGTAATACAAGAAAGTCGGAGTCAATATTGATATTCTACTAATTAAACTTGACTAAACGATCGCACAACTGTTTAGTTTCGCTTTGATTCCTATGAGCTTATATGGATATGCACACACTACTCGATTTTTAGTTGTGCAACTAAACAATTGAATAGCTTGCTAAACATTCGACAATCGCACAACGGTTATGCGATAGTTTAGTCAAAGGTATGCACCCGCTCTTAAGTACCATCACATGTTCGGTTGATTGACGTTGTTCTTGATTACATATAAAATGTAATTTGTAGGGCATGATTGTTCAGTGTATTGGGATTTACTGACCAAATGAGTCGCAGAATTGGGCACATGCGTTAAATTATGTGTGTCAACCCCGTTGACATTATACGTCCGTGATTTTGAAATGTTAATAGATTCACGTATAGTAGGAGACGTTTATTTCCTACCCATTTGGGTAAAATCTATTTTAAGATTCACAATGAGATTCAAAATTAGATAAGTTCTAGAAGTTTCTGGTGACAGTTTACTTTGTGATATTATTTTCAAGTGGGGAAGTATATTTCTGTACTCTATCTTAAAAATCCCTTTTTTATACTAATTGTAATGACTAGTTATAGGAAAAAATTGAGTCTTTCTGTAACGAATAATCTCAGAAACTGCTGAATTCATATCAAAAAAATTCCATTATTCTTAAAGTGCCATCTTCTTTCGAAGTTCGGCGATCATTAGGGCAACTTGCATTATCTTAAAATATATGTTATCACTAACATAAGCTTATTACAATATTTTTAATTTCACGCATGCGAAGTCGCGAGCAACAGCTAGTAGTTTAATCATGTTTACAAAACCAAGAGAGAAACTATGAGGTATTTATCAAACAAATATACAGGTCAAAGTAAGAATGGGATTGCGGTCTGCGTTTGTAGTAAAAACTTTAAATGCACTGACCACTTTCCTCGTGGTTGTTTTCCTTCTATCTACGTATTTTTATTACCTTTTTTTCCAAAGTTGTTTCGCTTAATGTAGTCTTTTGTTTTGTAATTTTAATTTAATTAAACAAAAAATAAATAATATTAGATTACAATTAATATTTAGAGATTAAAGACAATTTAAAATTAATTGTATATTAAATCTGACGCAGGTGAAATATAATGTTGCAAGAAAAGTTTGAAATTAATTTTATTTACTTAATAGGTCAATAAAACATTTTAGTGGCGATATAAAACTTGCAAAAGCTTTAAGAGAATCACAATGCTTTAACCAAATTACTTCAGAAAATAAAGGAATATTGTGTTATGTAACATTGCTATTGATTTGAATTATAACTCTACTAACATGCATGAAAATCGTATGGTTACGCTCCTAAGAGATCCCATACTACAGACTTTATGGGCCTATAGTTTGATATGGTTGGGCTGTCAAGCCTAAGAGAGCGCGCACACTCTTGACTAAACTATCGCACAACTGTTTAGTCTCGCTTTGATTCCTATAAGCTTATATGAAGATGCGCACACTACTCGATTTTTAGTTATGCAGCTAAACAGTTGAAAGGGTTGCGAAACAATTGACAATAGCACAACTGTTGTGCGATAACTTATGGTGTCCGTCCACTCTAAATTACATAGAATCGTATAGTTATTATGTGCGCATATTAAATATCGTTCGATAAGAATAAGTATTCGCAGGCTCTAAACAATTGGAGTTGTTTGTCTCAAAAATCTTAGAAGCAACTGTTTTTGTTGTAATTTTGTCGTTATTTCGACTCGGGCATTGCAACGCATGCCGGGTTCAGATAGTAAGATATAAAATATTAAATTTGGTGAGCGTAACGACTTGAATATGAAATATATTGCGTATCGTAAAACGTTCCTTATCAATATTCGGCTCGTGTTTCGGGAATGTTACGTAAGGTCTTAGGAGAGATCTTTATGTTTTCTATCGCACACTTCTCAGCTCCACAATGGCATTCAAATGTCTCCTTTATGCGACAACTCATACCGATAATATACTAGTACTTAATCGAACCTTATATTGAGGGTAGATTACAAATATTATACCTAGGAATTTCATTGTAGATAAATGAATTGAATTTGCCGGTTAAGACTCAATTGTGTTGTTTATGCTTAAGAGCTCGTACCTTTCACTAAACTATCGCACAACTAATTAGTCGCGCTTTGATTCTTATGAGCTTATATGGAGGTGCACACTACTCGATTTTTAGTTGTGCGATACAGTTGAGTTTACTGCAAAACAATCGACGATCGCACAATAGTTGTGCGATAGTTTAGTCAAAGGTGTGCGGCCGCTCTAATTTCAACCTTTTTCTAACGAGAAAAAACCAAGGGTTTGTGTAGAAATAATCTGGTAATTTCAGTTGCTCTCTGATGCAATTAAGGCTTTAGATGAAATTGTGGAATCCTTTTTTTAGTTGCAGTTGAAGTAATGGAGACGGATATGCTATAAAAGCTTTTATGTGTTGAAAGTATAAATGTTTTTGTTCCATTTAAATAGAATGCATATGTTGCAGTGTGTACCTGTTTTGCAATGCATACTCTAACGTTAGGGTGATTTAAATCTGCGACAAGGGAATACACGACGCGTTGCATTTTATCCTTTACTGCAATTCCAACATTAAAATAATGCTTTTTCTTTACACGTCCATTACGATGTTAATACGCTCACTGCGTAACAGGCCGATATCTACAGTGGTAGAGTCCGGTGCAATACTACGACCACACAGAAGACAGACGTGTAGTGGAAGCAATTCCGCGTTTCGTCTGATGAGTGTGGTGCCGGAGGTTCAACTTAAGTCCCTTTCCCGTTCCACCCTTTTCTTATAAGGACAGGATTGGATGGGAAAGTGGGTTTGACGGTGGAGATGCATGGGAAGGGGAAATATCCTCTTTATGAGCGTCTCCCCCTCCGTCGATTTAGGGTAGGCAACGCATCTGCAATTGTGGATGTCTATGGGCAGCGGTCGCTTCGCCATTTTGACGGATTTAGGTGGCCGCTTGCTCGTTTTCCACCTTATTGAATATAAAAAGTATTTCTGATGAAGTTTAGAAGAAAAACGTAAAATCTTTTGTGCATTATAAGATATGGTATACATCTATAAGACGAATTAAATGTTGTGCAAATCAGTAAGGAATCTTAGCGAGTGTGGTTTTAAAAGCAAGATTTAAATGTACTTATAATAAGTTTCAGCTTAAAATAGATAAAAGGTTAATTTTACAAACAAGTGATTAACCTAACAAAAGTCAACCAAGTATTCCCAACTTTGTGTTTTAAAAAATCAACTTTCATTATTTCCTTCGGTTTATCCAAAACAAAAGCAACTTTAAAAATAAAAAAGGTAAACAGTAATTGGCGTAGTAAGAAGGAATACGGCCCCCGGGGAAGTGGTTGGTCCATTTAGAAGTTTTTTCCGCAGTTCGGAGCGCAACCGCGATCTCACTTCGAACTGTATTTTTGTGTGCAAAAATATTTCATTTTATTTTCTATTCCTGTGGTTTTCAAAACGTATATTTTTATTTCCATACCTCTACATTCGTTAGCGCTAACTGTGGTTTCCTTTTAACAACTATACAAATACGTCATGCCAATTTAACACAAAAAATGGTTATGTATAAAAAACTATTAGATTTAGAAACACCTTAGTACGCTTTTATAACATTCTTTCAACTATGAAAATAGAAAATCCTGATTGAACATTTTGCTTATAAAACCAAAAAATTGGAAAGAGACGTCCTGAATGTAAATTCGACACCGTCTTATTTTAAGAGATTCTGCAACCATAAAAGCTATCAAAATAGACACACATTTTGTTTTAACCGATTTTAAATAATGAATGCTAAACATAAATACTTAAATCAAAACAGTTGTAATGAAGACTATAGAATATTTAGGACGATATGAGAAAAGATTCCCTTAAACTGAATAATCATCTCCCTTGCCTTATACCATTCCCGCGAGGACTGCACATGAGGTTTTACTTAATATTTTGGTTTATTACTGTTCTGTATAGAACTAGCGAACATAATTTGAATTTCGCGGCCCGGGTGAATGCGGGTAACCGGGCGCATTTTTTATAATTCACGGGCGGGTAGATGGAAAATCTCCAGTACGGTCGGGCACGGGGCCTCCGGAGAGGTGTACGGTAAAAGGTCGTGATCAAGCAGCCATGCGAGTCAGTCGGGTACACGTGAGCGAATTGGTCATCTTAAGTGGTTGCTTGTATGATAACGCGAAGACACAACGGGCGTATCAATTTCGGTTAGCGAACGGGGTCGATCGAAATTCGATTTCGCGTTTGAAATCATTACGGTGGATACGGGTGCATCTTCAGGCAGCATAGCTGGCGCTTATAGACTTGACAGAACCAGACTTGACTCGATTGACACTGACGGAGACCAGACACTTGCAGGAGGTGAGAGGGTCATCCAGCTGGTGAGTACCATTTCCCCTCAGTTTACAGTATTATGCCCTCCGGTGCATTCGTAGTTTAAGGGTAGGTTGTGCCGCGGGACCCGAACCCATTTGTACGGCACAATTACATTACGTCTCTACCTAATTTTACCTCTTAAATTGAATAAATAACAAAACTTAAAGTAACGCTTAAATTAACTGCAAATACAGAAGTCATTTTTATGAAGGCGTTCAACGCTATTTATTAATAAGACTTATTAGAAATTTAATCTTCTTAATTTTGGTTCCTAATTTTATCGACGTATGAAATTATTTGTATGGAAAAGCAGACTCACCGATAGCTCAGGTCATGCATAGTAAAATCAACATTACCATACTGTGATGCCATATTTTGATTAAACAAGCATGTGCAAGACGCATAGGAAGGGGTAATAACTTTATGTGCGTCTCCTCCTCCGTCGATTTAGGGTAGGCAACGCATCTGTAATTGCGCATGTCTATGGGCAGCGGTCGCTTCGCCATTTCGGCGGATTTAGGTGGCCGCTTGCTCGTTTGACACTTTATTGTATAAAAAAAATGTATTCTGTCTTTAAAAGCGGGCGCACACCATTGACTAAACTAACGCACGACAGTTGTGCGATTGTCGATTGTTTCGCAGCCATTTCAACTATTTAGTTGCACAAGTAAAAATCGAATAGTGTACCTACTTCCATATAAACTCATAGGAATCAAAGCGAGACTAAACAGTTGTATGATAGTTTAGTTTCAGGTGTGTGAATGCTCTAATAATAAAATCCTTATTATCTATTATTTTTATATGAACTACCGGTCGCCCGCGATATTAAAATCTAGAATTTTAAAAAGTAGCTTATGTTTTAATTTTTAAACTTAATAAAGATGTAATTAGTTATAAAAAAGAAAGATTTTAGTATATATTGAAATAACTCAAAAACTATTGGATCGATTTTAAAAATTCTTGCATCATTAACAACCTATTATGTTATCACTGAGTAACATAGGCTATGTTTTTACTATTTATTAATGTCACGCGAACGAAGTCGCGAGCAACAACAGCTGGTATTTTTATAAATTAAATTCTAATAGTATGAAAATTTAAACTTTCTATTGGGTAAGCAGACGAACTGAAATATGAATAAAGTTGGCCTTCGTAGGAATAACAAACGCAAAATTCGCGAAAACTTTTGGAGTTTTTTATAATGGCAGTAATTTCACGTCAAAATGAAATGAATTTTCCGAGATTGTTTCAAGCATACTTTTAGGCACTTAAATAAAACAAGCTGTGCCTCCAATTTGTTTTCTAGGACTTTCAATGTCATGTAAATTCAAAACTTTTGAAATCAAAACATAAAATTACTCTTAGTCTAAAATTGGCAAGAACATATTTTTTTAATATTAGCTTTATTTTTCCAAACATATATTTTTACTAAAACGTTTAGTAGGAAGAATAATAATTATTATAATGCAATAAAAATTGTATGTTATAATGGTTTTAGACTGATTTAATTTGTTTAATAAAATACTAATATCCACCATTGTCATATCACCTTTGCCTCCTATTCTTATATAAAAAACTAGCTTTTCTCTTGCGGCTTCATCCGCGTCATCACCATCACCATCACCAGCTCACTATACGTCCCCACTGAGGTGCTCGGAGCCTGCCCTAAGTTAGGGTGACTAGGCCATAGTCAACCACACTGGCCAAGTGCGGATTGGTTGACTTCACACATATCTTTGAATTTCTTTGTCAATATGTGCAGGTTGCATCACGATGTTTTCCTTCATCCGCATGGAATTATAAAAACTTTATTTTATTGTTTACATTTGTCAAATACTCAATTGCAAATATCAAAATTACCGTTACCATAACAAACTTTCTTCCTTAATGTTGGCGGCTTGCATTTTATGGTCCCTTTCCCACATGAGGGTATTTTTGCAATTTATTTACCAACTAAGCTTAATAGCTTGAAAATATATAGCCTAAAGCGTGTCGTAAGTTTAGGGCTTTATATTAAAGAAAAAAATATTCAAAAACATACTGTGGTTGTTGACATCCTATGCCACAAAGTAGTGTGTGTTTACGCTTTATCATATTAGTACTAGCTTTCGCCCGCGACTTTGTCCGCATGGAATTTAAAAAAAAAACAAAAGTGAGTAGCCTATGTGTTCTTCCAGGCTATCCTCTATATCTATACCAATTATTTAAATCCGTTCAGCCGTTTAGGCTACAAACTCTAACAAACATCCATCTAAACTTTCTCATTTATAATATTAGTATGATATGATAGATAGATAATATCAAATTTCGAAAACAGCTGAATCTAGTATTAATAACTTGAAACCTCTAAATCTATCGTCACCAAGAATCAAGGTTAAAATAAAGCTTCTGGTACGTTAATTATATAATTTATAATGTAAATATTTAAACTCATTATAAAACAATTTCACAAAGGAATAAAGAAAACAGTCTGTTGTAAGAAAATGCCTTAAGGGAAATGGTTAGTTCGGTGTAGAAGTTTTTGCAACAGTTAGGAGTACAATCGCGTTTCTTACTTTGAACCGTGTTTTTTGTACTCATTTCCTACTTAGTTTATTGTTTTTTTTTTAATTAAATATTACTTAAGGATATTAAACATAGATGTTGCAACCGGTATTAAATGCAAGAGTAACTCGGTTCATAAAAGCGGGTATTCACTGCTGAAAATCTTATACAAATAGCATAATTTTGTGTGTCAACATAGTGAAAGCCGTCAGTTACACAAAATATAATTTAGCTCGCGGCATCGTCCACGCAGAATTAAATAAAATAGTAATAAATGTGACCTATGCTCAGTGATAATGTCGCTTTATAATGGTGAAATTATTTTTTAAATCGGCCTAGTAGTTTTTGAGTTTACATGACAAACAAAAATACAAATCTTTCGTCTACACCTTATAATATTAGTATAGATAAAGACACACATATGGTTAAATTTACCACAGGTGGTAATATCCGGCGAGTCTGAAGATTTATGTCGTACGTAAACAGTAATAAATTATTATAAAGCTGTTAGCTATATGAGTGTAGTCACTTCTAATAGAAATAGCTGTAATGAATAAGTTACATTAGTATATCTGTCCTGCGAGAATTATTTATTTTCTGATATATATTTGTAGAGCGTCGGTGGCTCAGGTGTTTGAGCACTTGACTTGTAATCAACAAGTGTTGAGTTCGAATCCCGCCATGTACCAACGTGATTTTCGATTTTTCGAATTTCATATGTACATAATTTACCCGACGTTCTTACGGTGAAGGAAAACATCGTGATGCAACCTGTACATATCGGCGAAGAAATTCTTAGATATGTGTGAAGTCAACCAACCTTAATCTTATATCTTTTTAACAGTATGAAGTGAAAAACAAGTAAGCGGCCACCCGAATTCGCTAAAATATAATAGCAAAGCGATCGCTGACCATATACATTCGCATTGTCGAATGCGTTTTCTAACCTAACTTTTCTTTCCTTGTACGAAAAGGGTAGAAAGTGGAAGAGGATAAAAATTCTGCCTCCGACACGCATACTCATCAGGCGAAATGCGGTACTGCAAAAATTTGATAGTAAACATTATGAGGAAGATAAAAACGTAAAAATAAAGTTACTAAACGTATCATGTACGATATTTGATCCCAGCACTATATTACTCCAGCCTTACAGATGTGCAAGTTCTCAAGTATCAAGAATCTTAAGATGTGAAACATGATACAAGAATGGAAACAAAAGCTCTACGATTCAGAGATTTCATTTACAAATGTTTGTATTAAAATTCAAGGGTACATTTGTTGGTGGAATCTTAATATAAAACTCTGATACATAGACAAAACTAGCATTTTAGTTGAGTTATTGTTTAAATCTTGCCAGACTTGTGATGCATTTGTTATTTAATGGTTATGTTGTCTGGGATCCTCGCATTTTAGTTCATTATTGCATTTTAAATTCCATTAGAAACAGCAAATAATAATGACACATACATTTGTTTTTTAGAAAGAGAAATCAAATATAGATAATCAAAGATAATTTGAGAGTAGCACCAGTGGTTGTCAAAATAAGGAGTAAAAGGTTAGCGTGGTATGGGCATGTTATGAGAAGGGATGAATCGCAGGTAACAAGAAGGACGTTAGTTATGAATGTGGAGGGGTACATCGGTAGAGGTAGACCTAGAAAGAGATGGATGGATTGCGTGAAAGGTGACATGATCAAGAAGGGAGTGATGACTGAGGTGACGGATGACAGAGTTATTTGGAGGACGAAAACCCGGTGCGCCGACCCTACGGGAGTAGGATAAGGAGGAGGAGATAATCAAAGATCCGATAACAGGGTTTTTGAATGCAATTCTGTTAAACTTAACTCCTTTTTTCTAACCTAATATTTTCACCTGTACACCTTTACATCCCTGTCATTTATCGAAAGAAACAGAGATAACGATGTATTACATCAGTGGAAACTTACGGCCATTAAGACGTAGTATCATTAGTCGCCCACAAGCGTGGTGCGAGAGATTTCTTGCTCAAGCATATAGCGCAAGGAACGTTTTTTCATTAGTTGATAGCCCGATTACCTTTCCTTATCGCGCATTTCACTCGTCAACTGCAACCCCGCTCGACATTTGCTTTCGACTAATCATTTTCATAAGTCCATAGCCCGCGTGCGGTGACTCCCCTCATGCTGTAACGACCGAATTATCGACTGATGTAATAACTCCTTTAGAAAGAGATGTAAATGATTATTACAATATTTTATAGCATTCTTAAATCTCATCCACAAAACTTAAACATGTTTAAAATACAATAATATAGAAGGAATGGGGTCAACTTTGTCAGCAAGACAGCTAGGAGGCCGGTGTAGGAATTTCTAAAGCTATTTTAAGCATATAATGTCCTACATAACTTGTCGGGATAACTTGATGCCGTGGTAAGGTTTCATTGTTCAAATACTCGTATTATCATGGTCTTGTCTACTGTGGAAAATATTAAATTGTGGCTTCTGGTGTATTTTGCTCGCATAATATATTGAAAGATTTATAATATTTTTAAAGTGTTTAAATACGTCTTTGAAGGAGTGTTGCTTACCTACAAGAAGATCCTTTTAGACAAAAGAAGTAGACAATTATTTTTTGTATTAAATCATTAAATTCCTATTAAATGTGATTTTTAGTGATAATTAATTATAACATATTGCATGTTTAATAAATTGAACAGAAATGCCTTGATTAATACTTTAAAGCAATAAATTTTGATTTATTGCATTTATTATTGGGTTTGTTAGTAAAAAATTACAGCTAAAGTAATATATAAGAGTAATACAATTACGTTACGAACCTTGTATTAATGATGTAATAGTTGTGCTGGTTTTAAGCTATTAAGTATTATGTGCCTCCATTGCAGCTCTCCGAAGTAAGAAATAAATGCGAGTGAGAGCCTATTCATTCGTTCCTATTGTTCTTTATTATATTAAATGCCCAAGACTATTTACTTTCTTTACTTCGTCAGTAAGTTAGAATCTAAGAGCGGGCGTACTTTGACTAAACTATCGCAGAATTGTTGTGCGATACTTTATTCAAATGGTGCGCATGCTCTAAAAGTCTTTGTCAATGCTATCATAAAAATGACGTGTAAAAAGTAATAAAAGTAGTATCTATAATGATATATTTTATTATTTTTTCAATATATCACTTTTCTATTATAATAAAAGATCGAAGGCGAATCTTCAAAGAAGCTGCTCACAAAAAGTAATTTCCTACATCCTTGAAATCTTCAGAATTTCAATTTGACGCAATTTACATGATAATAACCTTGTGTTTACTTGAAAGCACTTGAAAGAATTTTACCTTGACGATTTACTCATGTTAGATAATAAAATAAAAATGTCGATATAGTAAATTATTTTTATTCGACTTCAAAAAGGATGAGGTTCCCAATTATTTATTTGTTATACTAGCTTTCGCCCGCGACTCCGACCGCGTGGAATTGAAAAAAACTAATGTTGGTAGCCTATGTGTTCTACCAGACTAACCTCTACATCTATAGCTAATTTAATCGAAATCCGTTCAGCCGTTTAGGCTACAAACATAAACATCCATCTAAACTTTCACATTTATAATATTAGCATGATTTACTGAAATTTTACACAAAAACACAATTTACAATTATAGACGGATATAGCCCCGCAAATACCATATTAATTTGTCTGTGCGTGTTGTGTAACAATTTTTAACCTTCCAGGTCGAAGAGTTAGGGGCAGACCCAAGAAGTATATAATCAAATAAGCAAAAGACAAACACTAGTATAAGCAATAATAAATACATTATTTTTAAAGCTAGCTAAGTCTTCCTATATGAGATCAAACTGATCTCGTACAGAAAAATCAATACTAGAAGAGAAGTCCATCGTTCCGGAGCTTCTACGTTAATCTATACACGAGGAAAGTCCGAAAAATCGTTATACCCTACAGAAATTAAATTACGTTCGTCGCGTAGCTACTCTCGATTTTTGCATTGTAATAACGACTAAAAGGGCACTAGAGATGCAAAAAGCTTTTCCTGGAATTTTTAAAAAGCTCGTATTGACGGTTCGCCGTTTTGACTAATAAATACTGTGACATCAGAAGGCAGGTGTGAATTAGAAGTATTCCACGCTTTTACTATTGCGTGAGGTGCGCGAGACACCTTCCTGATCCTTTCATCATATTGTAAAGAATGAGAAATGAACATTACAAATGGCGACGGATGAGAAACAAAAGGACATGGCATTTTAAGTTAGTGGCTTAGCGTCATTGAGCTTGGCCACCATAAGCCCAGTGAAACTGTAAATGCCTGTTCAGGACAACTCGGTCACAAAAAATGTAAACTCCGAGAAATAGACATCAGCTCGCCCTTGTCCCTACCGAGGGTCGTCACAGTATGTGCTGCTCATCATATCTCTATCAGCTATTGTATCTGAATTCATTCCCTTCTTAAGCATATCCTCTTTCACAAAATCCAACCATACTTTCTACAGTCCTCCTCTACCTTTGTAGACATCTACATTAATTCTTCCGAGAAATAGAAATATGGATAGAAAAAAATAGGAGCCAGAAAATCAAAATTATTATAATTATATCTTACCGGTCAAACTTTTCATCTTTACCTTCACAGTTGAATTGTCTAATATTTTTCATAGTCGATAAAACCGTAGACTGTTCATCGATTTACAAATCCCGCGCCGCAACGTTCCAAACCGATGTTTACCGCTAGTTTTTTTGGGCATACAATATTTGTTCCAATCCATTTGAATCGTGTTTTGTTTGTTATTTGCTTTTAGTTTTAGTCAAAACTAAATTAAAAACCTTTAAAATATAGGACGGTAGTTTACTTTTAAAATTATTATGATAGCTTTTCGATACTTGTAATCAGTATTTAAATTGTTCCTAAACAAAGTCTTCTTAGGATTGTAAAATATTTTGTAAAGCAAGCTTTTATCCTCTAGTTTCTTGTATTGCTTTTGAGAGATAAGAAATGAATGATAATAAAATCAATATAGTTAATTATAATCTAGGAATCAAGTGTTAATCCATAGCGAAATACATGTAGGACTGGGCTAGAGTGCCCTTTTATTGGCGAATGAATCCCAACCAAAAGCTATTACGCACTCTTGAAGGTAAGGACAAGTCACGTGCCGGCCGTTCCTGTCCGATTCCAATGTTGAATATTTATAGCTCCATTCAGTACTGGACGTTGATCTATTTCATAGAACCTTACTATTTTACCACAACGTCATTTTAAAAGATACGTATGATTGATTAAAAGTTTTAGACAACTTATTTAATTGTAACTAGCGATATCAATTTAAACACTCCACTACAGATCTCGCCAGGAATGCGCGCCAATGTCCAATGTCATTGACATCTGTCAGATAGAGATGTGACGTCTATGCCAATAATCTATAGTGTCGTGCCAATTCTACAGCCCTGTAGTAATTTTCTTCTTAACAAAAGGAATAAATTAAAATATATACAATTAGAATTACAATAATCTAAGATTACGCGATCAATAAAAGTTTTGTGCTTTAAATAGAAAATATCAAACAATTGTTATATAAATTAAGTGTTAAAAATTTTAATCATATTATTGCATTTCAACGAAATTAATATAACATACTCCCTTTTGTCGGCGATTTCCTCCGCGTGTTATTAAAAAAATCAAAAGTTAGTAGCCTATGTGTTCTTCCAGACTATGTTCTACATCTATGCCAAATTTCATCGAGATCGTTTCAACAGTTTAGGCTACAAACTTTAACAAATATCCATTGATCTAAACTTTCGCATTTATAATATTAGTGAGTTTAAATTTAAAATACGTAATTTAAAAAATAATGGACTAGGTGTCATGTAAACCTAAAATAGAACTGAAATAAATACGCCACGATAAACGGAAATCAATTCTTTCTTTGAAATCGAGGGTTATTTTTAAAACAGAACGATAAAATATTTACTCCGTAACCTCAGAGGGCAAATTGAGCTTCACCAATCGATAATTCCAATTACTATTTTAATCACGAACTTTCTCAAGAGCTTTCAAAACTCTCTAAATAAGAAGTATGCCAAACTTTTTTTATGTTAAAACTAGTCAATAATAAGTAGCGCTATATTATTTAATATTTCATGTTTCCTTTTTTTCTATTAAATATCTTGCAATCGTAGGTTACAATGTTTTTATTAATATAATAAGAAAAACACGCATGTGGCCTCCAGAATGCGTCGAAAAGGCGTGACCGCTGCCTATAGCACAGCAATTGCAGATGCTCTGCATGTTTAATCGACGGAGGAGGAAACAAATAAAGATAGTATCTTTCCTTCCTAAAAGTCCCCACTGTCGTGAAATACACTTTCCCCCGTTATATTTGAAAAGATGACAAAAAGATGAATGTAGAAAAAACTATTCTAAAATAATAATGTACTAAACATAACCGAAACCTTTTATTTTTAAAAGTCAGTATCATCCAAAGTAAATACAGCGTGAAATATTTTACAGTTTTTCTGTATTATTATTAAGTAATCTATCTTTAAGGCTTAATGTTGTCTTAGTCGTCTACTTAGAAGGCTTGTTTTTCTTATAAATAGCCTATAAGGGAACATAAAGCCACTGAAGCGTATAATCAAAAGGTTGCTTTCATCTAAATTTTATAACCGATAAAATAAGTTACATAAAGTCACTTAAACATTTTTATCCAACTAGCTTACACAAGCAACTCCGTCTACGCGGAATTATACAGAAATAATAAGTAGCCTATGTGTTGTTAATTATACAGAAATAATAAGTAGCCTATGAACATATGTGCCAAATTTTATCGAGATATTCAGCCATTTAGGTTACAAACTCTAACATTTTTTACAATAGTTCGAACTAAATAACTTTTAATTCGGCAACTAATTATGTTATGTAAGTACTGACTAGCGTGGTGGACAGTAATCAATTAAAAACTAAAGTGGCATCAAGTTGACTTGAATTATTTAGATAATTTAACCTTAAGTGTATTTAGGGCCTGTCCCACCAAATTGTAAATTGTCTGATAACAATACAACGTGTAAAATATGTGACGTCATTTTTAAGCTATCTGAGCCTCTATCAGCCAGTGGTGGGACAGACCCTAAGGGCCTTATATTGATATATTAATCTTCTAAAATCGGTGCTAACGAAATTTTATTATTGATATCGAATTCAATGAAGAGTCAAACTAGATACATGCTTGTTGCATTTTAAAACCGGACACTCAGTTCTGAGTTAATTCTCAATTAATAATAATAGTATTTTAACTGAATTATTGTTAAAAAAAACAAGTTTCAGCCTTTTGCGTAGGAGCCATCGTGTAAATTTTCATTTAACATCACACCTTATTAAATTACATGTATAATTTGTCTCCTCACTAAATTCGTCCTTAACAGAATTTCCGATACCGTCGTGATGAAGTAAAGGAATTTATTGAGGCGTTCTTATCTAAATACGAACAAATGCGATCGAGTGTGAAATCAAACCGCTCATTAAGAGTCTTAAGGAAAACCTATATTCGTGTCTCTGAAATAGATTAATATATTTGGTTCTTATTACATTGGGCGTTATACGTTAAAGCGGTAGGTAAGCGTTCAGTAAACTGAAATTTTATAATTAAAAAAGAGATTTTCATTATAATAATTAATTTCTTTTGATAAAACAACTGGAAACAATTAATTACATTGACAACAGCATCTCAAAGAAACTTAATCCGACGACGATAAAATAATTTAATCTCTCGAAATGGAAGCGTTGTTTATTTTTGAAGCTCGCTTTATTTGGGTTCGTAAAAGGAATTTAATTGTAAGGAATCTTGACGCTTGTAGTATAAAACTGACGGAATACAAAATGTCCTATGATATAAAATGTATTTATAGCGTCTAAAGATTACAATATAAGATTTTTTTTTCCTCTTCAATTTTCTTGTCATTAGTTTTGATTATTAATAGCTAATTTTCTTTTTTTTCTCGTTTGTACATTTTTTTTTCTGTTCAAGTGTATCATGTTTGTATTATGTTGCAATGTGTTTTGGAACTGATTAAATGTTTATTATTATATTATTATTGTTATTATTATTTTACACGCATATAATTATAAGGCAATAAATATCTACCTCCTTACTCGATTAATCTAGAAATATCAGCAATCCAATTGTATTTTTTAGATTTATTTAGATCTTTACTTAATCTTCTAGAATGATTTTTTTTATTAAATTTGTTTAATCAAGATCTTCATTGTCCATTAATTAACGACACAATTTTATAGATAAAACTAATAGAATAATTTCTTTTTACATAAACATGTTAACAGTCTGCAAGTAAAATATAAACATCTGTCGTAAATTTTGGGGTAAATATGAACATAACAGATCTATTGCAAAAACAAGATCGTAAAACCGCTTGATTTCACGTCTCAGCGCGTTTACGGGTATTTTTGGTCGGTTAACTCTCAACAGAATTGGTTTATCAAAACTATGTAACGATATACTATTTGCTTTATGAAAAATGAGAGTAACTTAAGGTCTTATAAAAATCTTGTATAAAAAAATTGTCATAGGCAATGTTTTTAACCCTTAAATGCACGATTTTTTCGTTTTAAATACCACAAAACTTAAATGACTAAATTTTCATGATTCACGCACTCCAGCACTATTAATCTATACTAATATTATAGAGGAAAAATTTGCATTTTTGTATGTATTGAAATAAATCAAAAACTACTACGCCGATTTTAAAATTTGTTTCGCCGTTAGAAAGGTAATCTGTGAGTAACATAGGCTATTTTTTTTCACGCGGGCGAAGTCGCGAGCAACAGCTAGTATAATGATAATTTACATTGAAAATGATCCCAATAAAATATCACAATGTATTGAGTGTATGTTTAAACGTATGTTAATATTGACCATTTTGGTCTTTTTATTCGTAAATGCATCTTGTCTTTAGCAATTTGAAATTTTACCAGCCTTATGTCTTGGTTTAGGATTATATCATATCTCCGCTTGGTAACCAAAGTTTTAATATAATCTATACTAATATAATAAAGCGTAAACACACACTTCTTTGTTGCCAAAGATGTCAGCAATTACAGCATATTTTTGAATAATTCTTTTTTTAAAAAAAGCCCTACACTTACGTCACGCTTTAGGCTATATATTTTCACGCCATCAAACTTAGGGGGTAAATATTTTGGATAAAAACCCTAATGTAGGAAAGAGACTATAAGTTGCTGCCAACATCAAAGAAGCAAGATTGCCATGGTATTTTGACATTTGCAATTGAGAATTTGACAAATGTAAACAATAAAATAAAATTTTCATAATTTCACGCGGATGAAGCCGCACAGGAACAGCTAGTTACATTATAAATGCGAAAGTTTAGATGGATGGATGTTTGTTAGAGTTTGTAGCCTAAACCGCTAAGCAGATCTCAATGAAATTTGGCATAGACGTAGAAAGCATAATAGTCTGGAAGAACACATACTGCTATGGTAAGTGTTATTTTATTCCGCGCAGACGGAGTCTCGGGTCAAAGCTATTTACATATTTCAGGCCAGCAAATGGCTTCGTCGAAATAAGTAAATTAACTACTGTGTTATTTCAAAATGAATCTTTGCCTATAGAGCATTTTTCACGTCGTAGAATCGTTAAAAAGGAATTTAACAATAAAATAAAAACGTATTGTTACAAAGGCTAACAAAGTTCCTGGGATGCATGCATTCTACAAACAAGTATCTCCATAAAGTGAGAAACTTATTCTTTGAGTTGTTTTCTCAAGTATCGATGCAGTTTCCGGTATAAATTTCACGTTCACTTGAAGACGGGACAGTTCGCCCAACTTTAAAATGTGTTGCATAAAATGTAAAGTTGTTTAAAAATATTTCTCCGATACAATAACTTTTATAGTACATGTAAGCTAAGGAAAGTAACACTCCATCATGCTAGTTGATAACTTGGAACTAAAATTGTTAAACGGTAGTAGACTAGTGTATTAAAAGGTAGCGTGGTATGGACATATGCAGATGATCACATAAAAAACTATTTAACTACGCCGTAGTATTTGACTTAAAAAAAAATGGAAGCCACCTGCTAGCACTACCTTTCGGATAAAAAAAGAATTTCCAAAATCGGTCCACCAGGGCCGGAGCTATCGCGTAACACACATAAAAAAATACATACAGACGAATTGAGTACCTCCTTCTTTTGGGAAGTCGGTCAACAAGAAAGTAATAAGATGGAATGTAGATGGCTGCTAAAGTAGAGGTTGACCGAAGAAAGTATCGATTAATTGTATAAAAGAGGAGGTGAATCTAGATATGGCGGCTATAGATGTATGAAAGAGTATATACTGAGCCGAGCCGCTGTAGTGTCAATCGCTGGATGATGATGAATAGACCAGTTTATAAACTTTTTCTTACTAAATTAAGTCATGTTTTTTAAGCATTAACATTTTAACGCGTTAATAATTTAGTCACAAAATAACATTAACTATTATTCAGTAGATAAATACCACGACATATTTAGAGCTGGCGTGCACCTTTGACTAAACTATCGCACAATAGTTGTGCGATTGTTTCGCAGGCCATTCAACAATTTCGTTGCACAACTAAAAATCGAGTAGTGTGAACTTCCATATAAGCTCATAGAAATCAAATCGAGACTAAACAGTTGTGCGATAGTTTAGTTTCAGGTGTGTACACGCTCTTAGAATATATTGAAATGCTATCTTGACCATTGATCCACCTTACGTTTGCTTTGTTGCAATTAAGAGCATACTTGTATATTGTGATTCTGTAGCTCTGATATGTCGATACGGCAACCTGATCAACAGTCCACTTTATTGTATAACTCAAGTATGCCTTTAATTTATTTAAATGTATATGTAATGTTTAGCATCCTACGGCTTCTAAGAGCGCGCACACCTTTGATTGATTCACAGCCAATTCAACTGTTTATTTGCACAACTAAAAAACGAGTGTGCGCACCTATGTAAGCTCATAGGAATCAACGCAAGACTAAACAGTTGTGCGATAGTTTAGTTTCAGGTGTGCGCACGCTCTGATGCTATTCGAATGCTTTTGTCTTTTGTTTTGGCTTTTAATTTTACTTTTAAACGCAGATAAGAGAAAGTGATGTCTGAATTTGTTTGTATACAGTTTTAATTTTGGCATAAAATTAGTTATTGTTCTTATTGTACTTTTGCACTTAAAGGATTAGATAATACGAAGGGATATATTTAAATCCAAGGACGTATAACAAGAATGCTGATCCTAGAGGAAACACGCAGCAAAGGGAAAACGCAAAATCCCCTTAAGCCGATGGCAAAACATGTTCACTCGCGTGACAAGTTTGTGGTACATTGTTTAGTGTATTGTTGGTTATCTTTAAGCTGAAATCATGAACAATTGTAATCTTTACTAATATAATAAAGCGTAAACACACACTTCTTTGTTGCCTAAGATGACAGCAATAACAGCAAATTTTTGAATAATCCTTTTTCTTAATAAAAAGCCTAGACTTATGTCACGCTTTATGCTTTATATTTTCACGCCATTAAATTTATGCGGTAAATATTTTGGATAAAGACCCTAATGTGGGAAATCAAGGAAGCAAGATTGCCATGGTTTGTCATCATGTCATGTCATTTTGACATTTGCAATTGTTAATTTGACAAATGTAGGTAAACAATGAAATAAAGTTTTTATAATTCCACGCGGATGAAGCCGCAAGGGAACAGCTAATCTATAAATATTTCACAAACCGCTTTTTTAAATTCGATATTGGTACCAAGTAAAATGTATATTGACAGATGTTTGATAAAAAACAAATGTAACTCAATAATCGTAGCGAGATCATATGTTAAAAACAAGCGTACCGCCCCGGCTTCACCAAGGTTATGGAAAATGTAATGTTAGTACTTTGGTTACAACCGATAGTAAAAAATAAAACACTTTTTATTTTAATATGTTCTTTATTATAAAATCTTATTTATATACTAAATATTATACATTTAATACCTATAACAATATACATCAATTAAACCACAGTCAACTTAAGCACCGATATTATAAATGTGATTATCTGATATTTTAATTAGATATAAACATCATACGACGCATTTAAAACTAGTCATTTATTTATGAATTATGTACATTTATAAATTAATTATACTAGGACAACAAACATAAATTAAAAAAGTATAATATAACAATATTCAAACTTTAGAGCGGCTCGGGAATAAATGCACGCACAGTTGGATACTCTGTCTGTAGAGATTCAACGCATCACTTTTCATCACGATGACATCTAAAATTGTATCTTGCACAGTCTTGTGCGAACTTAGAACTGTCATTAAGTTTGAATTGCAATATGAAAACAATTTTTACAAATAAGGCTGTTACGGTTCTTACTGTGAAGGAAAACATCGTGATGCAACCTGCACATATCGGCGAAGAAAAGACCAACCCGCACTTGGCCAGCGTGGTTGACTATGGCATAGTCACCCTAACTTTAGGGTAGGCTCCGAGCCCCTCGGTGGGGACGTATACTGAGCTAGTGATGAAGGCTGTTATAGCCACATTTTTCTTTCGTAATTAATATTGCAAATAACCAAGCCCGATACATACGCTCAGTATAATGAGAACTTTAATTGCACAGTTCAACTGACAATTATAACAGAGCGTATGTAACTGGCTTAACAGTTAATGTACAATTAAAAATGTGAACATTTTATACAAATGCAGTTGTAGTTCATATCAATGAAAATCCAGTAAAATATTATCTGCTGTTGTAACTGAAAGTTGATTTACGTGTTCCGGGAAAGCAATAATTTTGAGAGTTGACATAATTCGATCATCATTTTGTATTTTGTAAACGTATTCTTTTATCAAAACATTTCTATTTTAATTGTAGCTATTGATTTTAAGTTAAAAATATTCTATCAATAAACAGTTAAATAGACATTTTAATAATTTCATGATGTGTATTTGTTGATATGCGTAAAACTTTACAGATATATTTATACAACTAAAAAATATTCACAAACAATCATGTTCACATTAGTTGTTAACATTTCATAATCATAGTTTTATTTAATTTAATTTTAATATAAATATTCTTTATTTTTTAATAATTATATTGGTCTTATTTGTTACTTAACTAATAGGACATGAAATAATATATGTAATATAATACATTAAATAAAATAAAGATTAACTAAATAATTACATAACCTAAAGTCTCAAACGTTGAACGTATAATTAGAATAAAATATATTTCGACCTTACATTAAGTATAAAGTATTATATATTCTACAAATTAGTGCAAATACAAGATATGACACCAAGATATTTATAGTTTTCTCGTGATATGTACAATATTTATTGCAGACATAGTGCAACATAATATCTACATGGAAGTGAATAGCATAGGTAACAAGTAACATCTTATTAAAAATAATAGAATGTCATTTAAAAAAATAATAAAAAACAATGGAAATCCGTCCATTGTCCGTCCGTGGTATGGACATATGCAACGAGATGATGGGGACATAAACCAGAAAGTGTTAGGAATATATGTGGATGGACAAAGGAAGAGGAAGACCGAAGAAAGTATGGATGGATTGTGTGAAAGAGGATATGCTTAAGAAGGGAGTGGATTCAGATATGACGACTGATAGGAAAGTATGGAAGAGCAGTACATACTGTGCCGACCTTCCGTAAGGGACAAGGGCAAGTTCATGATGATTGCAAATCTGTCGAAGTATCAATGTTAACTGAACAAACGTTTTAATAGACTACAAGAAGAATACACTATAGAAATATCGTAACTATAAGTATTATTTACATTTCCAATTTCTCTGACAGTCCTCATAAATTAGGGGAATCCTTGGACGGTATCCTACACGGGGGAAGTAACGTCGAGAAAGAACCAATCATCAATATATCAATCAGCGAAAAGGTTTTCTACGAATAACATGATTACTATCAGGGAAAATATGACCGCATTTCATCTGCTGGCATATCGAAAACGTTGAAAATTGCTTCTAGAATATTTCTTTTATTCTTCCAATATATTTGATTCTATCACTGGAAATGTTTTCATGATAAAATAATATTTAAGTATTAGAGCGCACACCTGAAACTAAGCTATAGCACAACTGTTTAGTCGTGCTTTTATTCCTATGAGCTTAAATGGAGGTGCGCACACTACTGGATTTTTAGTTGTGCAACTAAACAGTTGAATTGGCTGCGAAGCAATCGACAATGTACAACAGTTGTGCGATAGTTTAGACTAAGGTGTGCGCCCGCTCTTAACAAGCATTTGTGTCAACAGTATTATTTAAGTTTATTAAAATTTTGGTAAAAATATACCAGATAGCTAGAACATTGATAAAAAAATAATATATTCCTTTCATCATTAAGGCGTTGATAGTTGAATGTGGATGAATGGCATTAACTTATATTAGAAGAGAATTATTTTCCAGATTTTATTAGACCGATAGTCCGTTAACTCAATTTATTTCTGAATCGATGAATACTTTAAACTTTTTCAGAGTTATTTCGCCTCCATTCATCAAATGCATGTGAGTTTTATTCGCAATTATTATAGACTTAAACTTTAAAAAAAAACTGCAGTTCTTTTACATACATGTTCTTAAACCGACAAGTAAATTTACTTCTAGGAGTATTTCACTATTTAGAAGATTCCTTAAGCGAACGTAGCGTTATGTTTTTGCGTATGTTTGCAATGGATTAATTTTACAAATAACTTGTTCCCCATGTTTGAAATTCTTGCGTTATCCAGCCTTTCATTAGCGTTTGCTTCCGTTCCTATGTGATACTAGTTACCTAAATAGGTCATCTTACGTCACCACAAATGATTAAATTAAAGAGTATAGAAGTGACGAGCAGACTAAGATAGATGGATGTAGACTTCACCCCGCTTTGTAGCTCTGCAAGACTAGAACCTGTATTAATAATAAAGTTTATTTAAACAATATTCATTTTGTGTTTATGAAAATTCTAGAATTTTTAGCACTCATTTACGGGCGCTTTTTTAACGATCCGCGTTGACGATTTTATAACGCTGTCGCTTAGACACGCTTAAAATCAGACTTGTTTCGTTCGTTCAGCACTCAAAATGCAATACTGCGTGAAAAACGGTGCGTTGTAAAAGCGCTGCTGTATAACGGGATACAGGAAATTGCGTTTGTTCTATGAACGTTTTTTTGCACGCGTTAAAAAAGCGTCCATGAATAGTATTTAAAATTGTGTGATGTTGATTTCATACTAATTAATTTATAAAAGGAGATTTAAAGTTTTTAATTTCATGTATTTTTCTGAATTATTATTTTTTAACATAATTAGTATTTTTCCCTCAGGTTTGATTGCTTGAGTTTAAGTACGCTTTCGTAAATGAAATTTGGATAGGACGACACATAAAAATGTTTACTCACCTTGTAAGACGTGAACCCTTGCAACGGTTTTCATAATTAAAGGAGCTTCTAAGGCGCAGGTGTAGTTACCCGCATCTTCCACTTTCAGGCGAGCGACCTGCGGCATTTTTAAATTATTAACATTGCGTCTTTGTCTTATCATCGTGCGTATATTAGAAAAACAACCTAAAAATGAATAATATGAGACACCTATAGATAAAATAAGATGTTATAACGCATCCATTCGTAATTCAACAACAAAAGCTTTCAATTCAAAGATAGGTGTGAAGTCAACCAACCATATGGGCCAGCGTAGTTAACTATGGCCTAGTCACGCCTAACTTAGAGTAGGCACCGAGGCTCTCAGTCGGAACGTATGAGTGGAGACGAAAAAAAAACAAAATAAATAATAAACGCTGTGCAAATGTAGAAATCTTATAGGCGTATAAAAAACGTATAGCGACTTATATATCAAAATGAGAACACACTCCGAGTAAGTTCTCTCCATTAAATAGCTATCCTTGTCTTCATAAATTACTGTACTCTTATGTAATACTACCTTAACAGTAGGAGAAAATATTTAAGTCCCCACTTACACTTTACTCCGCAAATATATTGCGGTAATTTAGAGAGAACGAAGGTAACATTATAGTGCCTAGACGGCAAAGGTCGATGTGGGGTGCCACTGATAGCGGGAGCGTATTATTTTTAACTTTTATTAGAATTAAGATTTGTATGTAGTTTTTGTTACGTCATAATGTACATTTTTTTATTATGATGGTTGCTTTATGCGATAACGTTGTTAAAAAGGCCTTGGTTATAAATTATTTGGAATGATTTTTGTTGTTTGTTTACAATTTTTATGATTGATTTGGTCAAAGATCACACAATTTCTATTTTATTTAAAAAGCAATTTATTTAATAAGGATCTCTATGTTTTATCCTATTTTAAAAATAGATAATTTAATAGAAGGCTACTTTTATTCGTAAGCATAAATCGTTGATTTTGTCCAACATCAAGTTAATTATTCAAATACGGAAAAACGTAACGCTATAACATATCATTTTAACAGTATAAATTCGAAAGTAGGTTAAAAGAGTCAACTGTGTACGTTAATAATTTAGACATATGGGTGTGTCGGTGTAATATGAAACAGTAAAAACGACGGCAAAAATGACGCAATTACTCCACATATAATTTGTATACGCCGGTGTTTTGTGAAGGGGCTTAATTCCCTACACCGCCGAAGCTATTCTAAAAAGTATGTCGTCTCACTCATTTTTTTGAATAAAACAGAGACAACAAAGGTAATGGCTGTTATTTCAAGGTATAGACGACCGCTTATTTGACAACCTCGTAACCCACTAAGTAATTCTTAAGCCACTTTTGGGTTAGATTAAATGTCAAATTGGTATTCGAATTTTGGTAATTAACATGTTTTTAATCCTACATATGTGATACAATAAAAAGATTTATTTGAAAGTTCAGAATTTATCTTTGCTATTTCTGAATGGGAATCTTACATATTTCATTTGTTTATTAATTTAAAATTTGCTTTATACAATACTAGCTGTTGCTCGCGACTTCGTCCGAGTAAAATTAAAAAATATAGCCTATGTTACTCACAGATAAATTACCTATCTAACGGTGAAAGAATTTTTAATATCGGCCCAGTAGTTTTTGAGTTATTTCAATACATACAAAAATACAAATCTTTCCTCTTTATAATATTAGTATATTAGTATTAGTATATTAGTATTAGTATATTAGTATATTAGTATTGGTATTAGTATTAGTATTAGTATAGATATAGAAGTATAGATTGAAAGTCGGAATAATCATGTGGCAACTTAAAATTACGCCTTCGGCACGGAAACTAATTAGACGAAACGTGACGTGATGTTTGTCTTCTGCGTGGTCGTGATTGTCACCGGGAGAAACTATTCATGCAACAGTTATTTCTACCACTGTCATACGTGTACTTATTAAAATACAAATTTTGATATAATAATACACACATTGTACTAGCAGTTTATGAGAGAATCATCTAAAAAAAACATAAAATAAGGTAAATTAGCTTAAAAAGGTAAAGGGATGTAACCCTCGGGCTCAATGAGATAGATCGTTGTTTACGCATGTAAATCCACTCGTTAAATTACGTGTTATTCTTCATTAAATAACCGTTATGTTGACGAAGTGGAAAATACAAAGTACTCAGATGTGCTCCAAGAATTTTTTTAATGTAAGATTTACTGTTCTGGTATTATACCATGAAATTCACAATGATATATGTAATTTTATACTTTCAACGGCTGTCTGGAATTTTAAACGTGTAATTTTCAATTTGAAACATCATTGGTTCGATAACTTCGTGATATGCGTTTCTGAGCTACAAAATTTGAGTTTTACCGACAAACTCTGGTCAACCGAACACCAATCACTAGGTAATCTATATCTATACTTCTATACTAATATTATAAATAGGAAAGATTTGTATTTTTGTATGTATGCGATTCACGTAAAAACTACTGGGCCGATTACAAAAATTCTATCACCATTACAAAGGTAATTTATCTGTGAGTAACATAGGCTATATTTTTTAATTTCACGCGGGCGTAGCCGCGAGCAACAGCTGGTGATAAATAAAATGGAAACTTCAGCAACCAAGTATTACCCAATGAATTATATGAGCAATAGTTGTAAATTCTCGTTCTGATTTTTTTTTAGTAATTACCTAAGAGTAATAATTAAATAATCTGTTTCAAAATATTTCCGATGACGATTGTTTTGTACTGTTAGAAGGGGCTACGGATTCCGCAACTCCACGACTAACGCGTATTTTGCGTGAGAACAGGACATGGATTACTCCAACCATCCCAGCTCGCCGAAGAACCCTAGCAATTCTTTATTATTGCTGGTGATCTCTTGGAGCGATCTCGGCGAACCGGAATAACTAACCCTGGATTCGGTCACTGTTGGGAAGTGTTGCATGATTTGTGACGCGGTTTCTTCTTTCACAATGCACGCTCTGCACTGTTTTTGTTACCTGTAAATGTGACGTCATAGTGAGATGATCGGTTTCAATGAGTACGCCTCCTCGTATCTCGTCGAGAGGCGCGGTGACATTGCCCCTGTACCAATGCAGCGCGGGTGGCGCCTCCCCCGACGTCAAATGCACAACCGTGCACTTCAGAGATAATGTTTCCCCGCTCTCTAAGAAAGCTTCTTTGCTCATTCTTATTTCTGGTCCTGGAAAATAAATCTATTAAGAAAATGCTGCCTGACGTTA
>LD688949.1:1817511-1828154 GCA_003118335.3 Papilio memnon | reverse complement strand
TTTTTTTAATTCCACGCGGACGGAGTCGCGGGCGAAAGCTAGTAAAATGTATAAAGTAATGTTATAAACGATTTTGTTTTATTACCTTTTATAATATCAGTGGTCTCAACCACTTTAACCCATTTTAATGTCTTCGCACGAATGGGCCAGCTCGCCCGGTGCAATACCACGACCACACAAAAGGCAGACGTCAAGTGGAAGTAAATCCGCGCTCCGTATGCATGTCGGAGGCCTAATTTTCGTTATTTTCCCCTTTCCCCCCATTTCATACAAGGAAAGGATGGGACAGGGAGATCGATTTGGTGGGATGAGAGATATAGGTAGGGGAAATATTCTCTTTCTATGCGTCCCCTGCTCTATTGAATAAAGGTAGGCAAATCAGCGAATGCGGATGTCTATGGGCATTGGTCACTTCGCTATATTAGCGAATTCTGTTGGTCACTTGCTCATTTCACAACTTATTCTATAAATAATATCAAATTGTAGAAGTCCTAGTATATATTTCTTTATTACGTTTAAGTAAATAAAGTAAAGAAAAATAATTCCTTGTTATCAATCAAGATACCAACGAAACATGCAATTTTGTACGTAGTATTTCAGTTTTGAAATAAAAGAAAACGCCTCATATTATCTGAATGACATGTTATTACACAATACAATTCCAACAACTGTCCGCCCATGTCACACCTATGTTTATGTGTCGTTTAACTTAAATGTATTTGATTATTTTTCTGTCTGTCACAAGATTATTATTTTCGTAAAATAGCTTTAAATAATAACTCAAAAATATAAATATAAAATTAATTAACAGAACTAGAATTAACAAATCACTTCAAATTTAGTCCTTATCCTTACAGTAACTAATAAAATTTATTGAATAAAGAAATAACAAAACCGGGTGAGTTTACTAGATTAGTCAGTTAGCAATAAAGAAAATTTATATTTCTATTCTATACAAAACTTCATCTAAGACGGACGATAAATTTTCACATATTTTTAAAAATGGGTCACAAGATATTTAAAAAACTTGAAGATCCCGAACATCCTTCTTTGGGTCCAACACTTTATGGTCTAAAACTTTGGGGGATGTGGCAACCTAAACGAGGAATTAGTTCTTTCTTCTATAACCTTATTCATATTTATGCTATTATGTTTGTATTGAGCCAGTATATAGAATTGTGGATAATCAGATCAGATTTGGAATCAGCGTTGAGAAATTTATCAGTGACCATGCTTAGTTCTGTTTGCGTCGTAAAAGCTGGGACATTCGTTCTTTGGCAAAATCATTGGAAATGCGTCTTTGATTACGTTTCGAATTTAGAAAAGAATGAACTATTTAAAAATGATGCAGTCTCTTGTAAAACGATCAAAGAGTATATTGCATATTCGAGAAAAGTTACTTATATTTATTGGTGTTTGGTAACAGCGACTGTTTTTAGTGTTATTTTGACTCCGTTGGCCAGTTTTATCTCTTGGCCTATTGATGAACAAATGCCCAATAATAGTTCTAAAGCTTATCCTGAAATAATGAGTTCCTGGGTACCATTTGATAAAACTCACGGAGTCGGATATTTAGCAATGTTTTTTGAACAAACACTTATTTGTTTTTATGGAGGTGGTATAGTTGCTAATTACGATTCAAATGCTGTAGTAATTATGTCTTTCTTCTCTGGTCAACTTAAGTTATTGAAGTTAAACTGCGAAAGAACATTTGAAGAGAATGGCGTTGATCCAGGTGAATCTGCTAATAGAATTGCCGAATGTCATGAACATCATTCAAACCTGATCAAGTGAGTAATACTAGTATTAATAAAATTATTTACATTGCACTTAACTAAATTGTTCGTACAAAAATAAAGATAAGGAGGAAGATGATGATTTATATCTGGTTTTAACAAATGATAACATTTCTGGTTAGAACCAGAAATTTATAACCAGTTCTTTTATTAATAACAATATTTTATTTTATTAATAACCAATGATAAAATATGTTTTATATAAACCTGGTTAACTCGTCCTAAATATGAGAAAGGCAGTAAATTAATTTTTAATTCTGATGACGTCAAGAAACGTATGTTTTTTTAACCTATAATTTATCTTAATGTAAATGACAATTAAATATATTTGCCAAACTGACTAATTCTCTCATAAAATTAAAATAATTAAAAAAGTGTGATTTTTATTTTTAGGTATTCCAAAATATTTAATTCTTTACTGTCGCCTGTTATGTTTTTGTACGTGATCATCTGTTCCCTTATGATTTGCGCCAGTGCTATTCAACTAACAATGGTAAGTAGTTGTTAATAATAGAGTCACGCAAAATCCCACCTTCAGTATTCTTATATAGACCATCGCTACATATCTATTTCTACTACTACTATTGCACATAAATATTTTTCATTCAAATTATTTTTTTTTTATGATATAAAGTGGCAAACGAGCCAGCGACTACCTAAATTCTCTGATAAGGCGAAGCGACCGCAGACCATAGACATCCGCTATTTCAGATGAGTTGCCTACCCTAAATTGACGCAGGAAAAGACGTATATAAAGAGGATATTTCCCTTTCCATGATGTGGATGTCAGCGGGTGTTTTTTTTAGTAAATCGTGGGGAAATTTGGTTTTCCAGAAATATCGCAGTGAATACAAAACTACTATGTGCCAAGTGTTTATGACTTTAGCAGATGATTTATCTCTGATTTATATTTATTTTTAGAGTGGAATTTCCAGAATGCAACAGATACGCATAGCGGAGTACTTGTTAGCTTTAATTGCACAACTTTTCCTGTACTGCTGGCACAGTAATGAAGTGTCATTGATGGTATGTTTATTATTTTTGATGATTAATAAAGTATCAAATGTGTTCGAACTCGTTACGGCACGAGAAGTTTTCGTCATACGAATCTACCATTTGTTACAGCAGTCATTTCTTCATGTTACACTTTTGATGCAACCCTAGATGGATTTATTTTTAAGTATATCAACGTATGAATTTTTTGATGTTTGTCTTCTATACATTCCCTTTACATTCCTTGTTGTTGTCACGTAGATCACAAATATTTAATGTTCAGAGAATGTTACTCTTGTATTGTTCAAATGTCTTCTAGTGTTATTGATTTTCAATACATTTTATAGAGTCTAAGTGTGGATGGAGGCGTATACGCAAGCGCTTGGTGGTGTCAAAATATGAGCGTTAAACGAAACGTTCTTCTTCTCATCGGCAAAGTTCGGAGAAATATATTATTCACAGCCGGACCTTTTGCTTCTCTGTCAATTCCTACTTTTGTTGCTGTAAGTTTTTTTGGTCCATGTGTTTTTATTATTGGAAGAGCGGGCGCACAACTTTGATTAGACTATCGCACAACTGTTGTGCGATTGTCGATTGTTTTGCAGTCAATTCAACTGTTTATTTGCACAATTGAAAATCGAGTAGTGTGGCGTCCTCTACATAAACTCATAGAAATCAAAGCGAGACTAAACAGTTGTGTGATAGTTTAGCCTAAGGTGTGCGCGCACTATAATTTTTTTTAATGTTGATTGTGAAATTTTGTTTATTTCATCTAAATTTTTACGAAATTGTTATTTGTAAATGATAAAGTTATTTTTTGTTTCAGGTTTTAAAAGGATCTTACAGCTATTACACTCTGTTAAGTAACAGAGAAAATTAAACTTGGAAATCACCAATTGAGGCAAACCTGTTATAAGCTAAGCACGATGTTTCTAGATCGGATATTATTATGAGATATTTTATTCGTGGTCACTTTAATTCTTACTTTTATTTTCAAAACACGTACGCAAAACATAAAGTTGTCTCATTTTTTCTTCTAAGAGAACGAGTGAACCGATAATATGTTTTTCCACAATTGTTTCGGAAGGTAACGCGGTGTCTTGCATTACATAAGTATTAACGCTGTCACAAATTCATAATTTTAACCTAGAAATATGATAATTTGTAAAAGTGTAATTTTATTACTCAGAAGTAGAGACATTAGCCGCCATAAATATAAATTACAGAAGTGTAATGTACAAATGTTTTAAATTATTCCTGTTCGTAAAGTTATTCTTAGGAACTCAATTTACTACCAGCTATAAATTAAGTACACTTTATACCTCCCTTTAAATGTAAGACGTATAGAAGCAGCTAAATAAAAGTGGCTTGTTTTAAATGACGAGTAATAATTAAAATTTTAATAATACATAAAATGTAATGTTTTATTGCAAGGAGTTGAAAATGTTTTTAGACTTCTTCGAAAAAATTGATTTTCATATGTTTTTTTGGAAGAGATTGGCGCCCTCGACTATTTCAAATCGTTCTTTTGACATGAAAACAAACGAAAGGCGAAAAGGTTTTTTTTAGTTTTTTTTTTCTACAGGCATGGGCACAGTTTTTGAAAAAGCTTGTAGAAAAAAGTTGGGGTAAAAAAAAATCATTACACCTTCTCAAAATTAAAGAATGAAATTTTGTTTTATGAAAATTTTCAATTTTTTTATTTAGTTCTCGTGTGAGTTATTCTAAAAAAAATGGATAACGGTACGTAAGTCCAATTATTAGGCTTGTTCAAGAAAAAACAATACCTCTGTAAACACATTGTTTTGGACGTACGGTCAAATTTTAGTCGGATCAATCTGATTTTTCCGATTTTTTAAAAAAAAATAAAATAACTTTAAAACTATAGAAATTCGGGCAACATACTTTTCGCTTAAACGATGTCTAGTGAGGTCCTCTAACTCCACCAAACCGTTGATCCGTCCGTTAAGAGTCACCCTGTATAGTTCGTCTAAGAGCGGGCGCAAACCTTTATGAGCGTCTCCTCCGTCGATTAAAGGTAGGCAACGCATATACCATTACGGATGTTTATCGACAGCGGTTGATTGTTGCATGAAATAGTTTTTTTTAATCAAACTACAATACAATGATACTCGTTGACTAAATACAATAAATAACATAGTATAATTAAAGTATATTTAATAATATTAACAATACATATTGTAATGCACTTAACATAAATAAAAATAAAACACAAAAAACTTAATTAGTCTATGTGTTCTTACAGAATATGTTGCACTAGTTGACTATGCATAATTAAGCCTGATTTAACTGTTTTACATTACTGCCGGTTTTCTTGGATTTGTGTAAACAGCGTGTAAAAACTGTATGTCCCCTTCATGATCTGTAAACAATTATGAAATGAGTAAATACGTTTATATGTATATATACTAGTTTTTGCCCGCGACTCCTTCTGGAATTAATAAAAAACATAAATAATTAGCCTATGTGTTCATCCGGACTATCGTCTACATCTCCTAAATTTCATCGAGATCCGTTTAGCAGTTTAGGCTACAAACTCTAACAAACATCCATCTAAAATTTCGCATTTATGATATTATAGTAAAATTTCTATATTTCATTTTTTTCCGGAAGTTTTTTGTTTTCAATTGAAAATGTTACTTGAAATAGTTCCAAAAATATTAAATCATTAATTTCTTAAGCGAGTAATCTACTTAACATATTCTCATTAAATCTTAAAATTAGATTTCAATACACGAATTGATATAAAAGGTGCTACTAACATCGATGAATGTCGGAATTGAGAGCTCTGTGAAGGGCCCGGCGTTCATTATATGCGACGGGGCCAATTTCCCTGCTAACAGAAGGAGTTGCTTCCGCTCGCTAGGGTCAGCCTTCCACCAGTTGCTTTCGTACACACCACGGTCTGCTCGATCACTCTGTAAGAAGTCAATAACCATGAGAATAATAATTACAATGCCTTGAATCATTTTGGAGAGTCATGAGTAAACAGCTAGTGGTAAGAGCTACTGAGAAAGAAACGTCTTTACTATATGGTAGTAAAGTAGATCTGTAGCTCTTACCACTGGCTGTTCGTTGGATTCTTTAGATTGCTTCAGATGCTGGTGCACCATTATCAAAAAAATTCAAAGATATGTGTGAAGTCAACCAACCCGCAGTAGGCCAGCGTGGTTGACTATGGCCTAGTCACCCTAACTTAGGGTAGGCTCCGAGCCCCTCGGTGGGGACGTATGGTGAGCTGTGGTGATGGTCATGGTGATGTATGAAAGAGAGTTCCATATAGCTGTGATCAGCAATAGAGCTTTTGGTTTAATTTTTATGGGCTAAAGCTTTTAATAACTAAAGGCTTTAATCGTTATTTTAGAATGTTATTTAAACAAGAATTTGTGTATTATTTATATTAATTTTACCTCTACTTTAATTTCATTACTATGCCAACAAAATAAAAATAACTGTATCGAGAGCGCCAAAGCAAATTCTAACACCCATAATTTTTGTGACGTTGCAACATTGTCCTGAAAAAAAAAAACAAATTTAGAAATTGCTTGAAATTTTACATATCGATGGGACATATCGACTACTAACTGATATGAATAAAGAAGATTAAATCAACATGGAATAAGGAGATAAAAGAAGTAGTCATGAAACAGAAAATTATCTTACCAAATTTAACTGCACCACGCTGCAGCAAATGTTTATTGAACACACAAGAACGTATAAGTACATGACCGGCGATATCATTGAATTGAATGTAGAATACAATCTGTACAAATAATGTAAAAGATAGACATGGCATAAAATAAACTCGATTTCTGCGAAGTTTTCAATCTAATTTGCTTAATTTTTTCTTGATGTATTCATCATTATCACCTGTTCACTACACGTCTCCACAAAGGGACTCGGAGTGTACCCTTAGGGGTGACTAATACTACTATACTAAATGTATTACAGCAATTAACTAGTTCTGATAGATTCTTACAATTTATGCTGTCACTTTTGCTTACAAATAGGTAAAGAACTTACCCTTCCAGATAATTGTGATGCCTGTGACATTCTTTAATTCTCATGAAAATTTCAGATTTTGTTAAAGTGTCGTCTTTATCTCCAAAAATTCGTCGAGATTTTTCTTTCAAAATTATGAATTGTCCTTTCAGAAATGTCATTATTGCAACTGCGTTCGTATCGTAGACCGCGACCACTCCAGCTCCTTGGGTTGTCATGAGCACGTGAATTATTGTTGCAAAAAAGTATCCCGGCATCTCATTATTATCGAAAGGAAACCATGAACTCAAAATCTGCGGATATGGTTCAGTGCCGTTTGTTATTTTCTCTATATACGATGAAGTTGTAGCATATTTCACAAATGGTGCGATAATTGTTACAATATTCGTTATCAATACAACTAGCCAATACAAATATGTGATTAGTCGTGTGTAATTTATATAATTCTTCATAAGTTTTATTTCAAATGAATTATTTAAAATGAGTAAAGTTTGTTCTTCTTTGCGTATATCATCGATTACTTTTTGCAGACGGGATTGTAAAACCAGACACGATATAGTTTTACATAATGCAATAAAACTTAAAGCTGTTACAGATATATTTAATAGTACTTTGTTGAAGTCGTTTCTCATAAGGTAAAGCTCTATTATTTGACTTATAACAAACACGAAAGAACACATGTGAAAAGCTTTGAAAAACAATCGTATATATTTATTGCGATGGTGTAATAGTCCAAATGTTTGAAGACCATAAATATTAGGGCCTAAAAGCGGGTGATTAGGATCTTCAAAAATTTTCAGTGCTTCTAAAACATTATTTAAAGTCATTATTGTTCCAATACTAAGTATTTAGTTCTACAATATGTGCTTGAATAGGATGTGGAACTAATAATAACAGAATTATTGTGGAAAAAATGTATAAAGCTGTTTAAGTGATTATAATAAACGCTTAAAACTTTGAAAGCTATTATGCATGCACTGTTAAGTCTTTATGTTTTTTAAGTTAATATACAATATTTCAATTCTTGTTTTCAACGTAAGTAAAGTCAAAGTAATTCATATGGAATTTGAAATAATCATTATATGGTTTATATATTTACTAGTTTTAGCCCGCGAATCCGTCTGCGTGGAATTGAAAAAAACAAAAGTATGTAGCCTATTTGTTCTTTTAGACTATGCTCTACATCTATGCCAAATTTAATTGAGATCCGTTCAGCAGTTAGGCTACAAACTCTAACAAACATCCATCCATCTAAATAATTTCGTCAAATTTATATCGATAAGTAGGGTACTTATAGATGAAATTTTCGATTTGATTTACATAACGCATGATGCGGTCCAAACGAGTTATTACAGTAAGGTGCAAATTGGCTCGTTTTATTTAAATCAATGGTGTATACTATTGCTCTACTATACTTACCAGAGAAATTAATTTTCCTTGACCAATAATTTCCTGAACTTTATGAAATTATAAAGCACTGCTTTGCAAATGTATAGTGCAGATGATTTCTGTTTAATATAATATTTTTTTTATTTAATGATTAACTTTTTAAATTCTGGAGAGAGGTAATTTATTTTAATTATTAGTGACCAATAAATATATTTAGGATAATTGTAACCTTAATACAAACAACTGCGGAAACATGGCATTTTTTTTTACATCAAATTAAAATTTTCATAGAAGCATCAAATCACATATAATTACGTAAAAATAGATTTCAATATTTTCTTTACTAGATTTGCCAATGCATATTAAAACATATAATACAATATCTTCTATACGTTCCAATTATGTTTAGGGTTTTAACGACTTTTCCCTGTTTTATTACTATAGTTTGCGATATTCCCTAACAAATAACAAAAACAGTTTTATGTTCTTTAATTTTTTTGCAGAATTTCTCATGAGTAAGAACATAAAATGTTGAAAGACAAGGACTGCGAAAACATCGCATAAAATTTCGAATAATAATCGTAAAACTGCAGTAAATAATGTTTACCTCGATCTGTGAAATATTTTTTTTTTGCATTCTGTATTGTCTGGGTGTTTCCCGTTGGGTTGATCAGCCCATAGATCGACCGACCCTTTGAATGTATTTCCCATTGAGTTAATCGGCCCAATGGGAAACACCGACGTGCGTTCTGTCTGGCATCGTTTAAAATCAAGTTAAAATATTGTAAAACTCAATTTGCCAGAAGAAATTAATTATATATTGAAATATTACAGACTTTCAAAAAATATATTACCGCTAATTTAAAATATTCTTCTGACACGTAAAGCCTTTGCCGTCCCGTCTGTCTATTTAACATTTTAAAGAAATTTCGTCAAAAGGCAGTGAAAGAAAAGAAGGAAGCATTTAGGGCGTGGAAAAACGTGGACGAGATGAATGTAGATATGCAAGAGTTTAGAAGGAGAATGTATGTGGAAGCTAGGAAAATTGCTAGAAGATCAGTTGCGGTGGCTAAGGCTGCAGATGGATTGCGTGAAAGGTGACATGATCAAGAAGGGAGTGATGACTGAGATGATGTATGATAGAGTTATGTGGAGGACAAAAACCTGTTGCGCCGACCCTACGGGAGTAGGATAAGGAGGAAGATGATGAAAGAAATTTCGTCAAAGTAAACTTATTTACTATAGGGGTATATAACTTATTTTCTATAAGCCTATTTGACCCGATGGACAAAATACTTAAGTAAACCACGGTGGGAAATCTTAAGATATCCTGCATCTGAGGGAAGCAAGGTTATATTGGGTTATCTCACTAAAATCCCTTCGGTGATTTTTAAGTGCAACGGGCGGGGCTCCGGGTTTTCAGGTGGAACGCACCGGTGCCCCATACCTAGTAAGTAAAAAAAGGTAAGTAAACATAGGTGACCTCAGTCATTGTCAGAGCCACATGATGCTGTACGAACCGAAATTGATTCTTAAAGTCTCTTCCAAAATCATTATTAATTATTCCTTTTATGGTAGTTAAAATATTGAAATTAGATGGATTTGAAAGTAGATAATTGTAATCAGAACCCATTTCTCAGTCACTTTGTCAATTATCAAATAACTTCTAGGTTTTCGTGAATGACACTCGCTCGTACAACGTTAATTAGAATTCCAATTACATTTAAATCTTTTCCTCTTTGCTCCCAATCCATTAATATCTTTGAAAGTGGTGAATTAAATGTTATTTAATTATCTTTAAACTTTCTGTTGATTTAATGAATCAAATAATTTATAGTTGCGTTACAAAACGAAGGGAAAGATGTTAAGGAAATTTTAGTAGAATGCTCTGAGGACGAAATAGTAAGTAATAAACATCTACTGCCAAACAAAATACACTAAAATGTAACGAAATAACTTCCTAGATAATGAGAAAGACAGAAAATTTCCTCTAACTTTTATGTCTATATGTACAATTATTGTTGTTTTTAAGTCGTGTTTTGTATCAAAACATACTTTTGGGATTCTTTACATTAGCAAAAAGTCAGAGTTTCAATACGGGAATATTGTAAGTAATATAATTTTATTTATGTGAAGATTCAAACAATTAATTGGATCACAAGAAAGGTAACTCCTAACAATGAAAGTCGAAACTTTTGTTCAGAACTTTTCTTAAAGTGAATTCCAATTTGTCACGATTCTTTTCCTTTTACCATCTTTTGTTTTGATTTTATACATAATGATTTTATTTTTGAAAGCTATGCTGTAAAATATCTAACTTAATTATATTTAACGAAATATGTTTGCGATGATAATTTCAATTTTCAATTATTTCTGTAAAGATAGTAAAAACAAGAATTTGCCAATTTTAATTTACAAATGTTACCACTTAGTACGGAAAAA
>LD688949.1:1805252-1816886 GCA_003118335.3 Papilio memnon | reverse complement strand
TTTTTATTTGACTAATCTAATTCCTTTTGACATTCGTGTTCAATGTTGCATTAACATCTTTTTCCCAAACAATATTTTCAATCCAGTCAATAAAATGGGATACTTTTGAGAAAACACTGGGTGTGTTGGCCAGCGCGCATCCATAGCCGAATGACGTCACGCCCACTACATAATGCATACGCCATTCAAAATGTACACGTATCGGCATTTGAAATTTAATGTGCAATGGACCACCGGAATCTCCCTGTAAGCAATATTTTTAATTTAATTATTTCCATTATATGGGATCAATCCGACAAACACCTGCCTAAGTAAGATATACTAACAAAAATTAAAAAACAATGTTTGGTTATGATCTACAATAGAACACAGAATACAAAGTCAAATATTCAAGAGATGTATGTAAGCAACTCAATTTGTAACACACCTGTACAAGAACGAAACTTACAGGATGATAGAAAATAAACTAAGAGAAGTTTGAAATACCCCGTAAATATAGTCAAATTTGTACTATCACAGCAGACCTGACAAGCATCAATTCCACCTGGAATGTGGCCAGCACATATCTGGTGGGGAGCGAGGCCATTCCTCCAATTCCTATTGCGTCTGCTTTTCAATGTATTATTACATTCATCTGATGGCACCATATTCACTGCGGCTACTTGTAATATGGACGATGTTCGACGAGTTGCTGGAAAAAAAAACAAAAACCCCCTTTAATTAGCATCCTCTTGTTCGCAATGAATATTAATTTGTTATTGCGCACGCCTCAGCTTTGTACAGGCGGACAGTTATATTTTAAATAGTTTTTTTAATAATACAGCAAATATTCAGGGATAAGGTTTCATATATTGTAAGATGGCAAACGAGCAGGCAGCCACCTGAAACCGCCGAAATGGCGAAGCGACCGCTGCCCATAAAAATCCGCAATTGCAATTGCGTTGCCTACCCTTCATCGACGGAGGAGGAGACGCACATAAAGCGGATATTTCCCCTTCTTATGCGTCTCCTCCACCGTCAAATCCACGTTTAATAGAAAGGGACTAGAAACGAAAGGGACTAGAATTAGACCTTCGGCGTCACACTCTTCAGACGAAACGTGGAATTGCTTCACGTCACGCCTGTTTTCTGTGTGGTCGTGGTATTATTATACACCGGGCGAGTCGGCCCATTCGTGCGAAGATGTTAAACCGTGCTCTACCACTGTAAAAGGTATTCTAATGCTGTAATTTTTTTTTAATTCCATTATAACATCAACACATTAATTTTCTTTTTAAAATATTAGAGTCCTAACTCCTCTTTATGTCATCTTACCCGTATCAACTACTCCCCAACCAGCGACAATAGCTTTACCCGATATTTCATTGTCTTGGGTCCACAAACAAGCAGGATGGAAACGGCGAGAGAATATGACATCTTTATTCAATTCTATCAGAGCTATATCGTAGTATGTTTTAGGAGCATGATATTCATCGTGCACAATAATTCTAGAAATCCGTACATCTCTCGGCGGAACGCCATTTTTATCCTGAAATTGTTAGAGAATTTATAGCAGTCTATTTTTTTTTTAAAGAGGAATCACTTTCTTATAAAACGAAAGATGTAATTCGTTCGTTCTTCAGTTTCACCTTTTTCCAAAACAAATGACTCCAGTCAATTTCCACTACCATCAATTGCATCGCAAAATATTTGCCTAAACTTACCACACCTAAAATATTTACAGCACCAAATCGAACCACTTTAGGTGAGACGTCAGCGACAGTGATATCACGCGTAGACACTTTCGAGCAATGGGCAGCGGTGAGCACAAACTTTTCACTGATTAGAACTCCACCACATTTGAATATCCATGTATTAGATCCAGTACCACGCCAACCGATAGCTGCCTAGAACAACGAAGAGATGAAGCGAATGACCTCATGAGATGTAGGATATACATACATGTTTCCAATGAGACATGAATTTTAGGAAGCCTAGTACCTCATTCATTTCTTATTTTTTTTACTGTTTTATCCACTTTGTCTTCCTGGTGTATAATAAATATAAATAATGTTACAGATGCTTTTAAGATCGTTTCGTTTAAAGACACAAAATGTGTGTGGATCCTGCATGTTTTAAAAATAGATCTGCCCTTAGCTTGCCTCATGTTAGTCTTTTTCCAATAGTAGTGGTAGTATTGATAAAATGTATCTTACCATGTGGGGAATCTCTCCAACTTCAGCATCTTTACCTCCAATAACAATAGGCTCGACGATGAACCGATCAGGACCTGCATCATCACTGTTTAAATTAACCGAAACAACTACACAAAATATTTTCAAATCTTCACTCCTTGAATGTTAATATTGAACAACTTACATGGCACGAATTCTCTCAGCCGTTCTTCGATATCGTATCGTATTCTCCAGATATGTTCCATGCATTCTAAGAATAACAAAATAACATTTGATAAAAACAGGTTTTTAATATGAAATTATTCAACAAATAAAGATGTATTTTCATTGTGTTACGATCGTTAGGACATAGCCTATCAACTATATAGAATTAGTTTAAATATATTTTTTTCATGTGATAGAAATTATTTCAATGCATTTTACTCTATACTTACTAACTTCACTAATTCGACGTCCTTCTGCTCTGAAGTCTGGTGTGTGATAAGGCAGAGGTTCGCAGTTATCGCTGTATTTTTCCAACAACTTAATGAATTCACCAGTTGTTGCATTCCACAATTTAGTACTTTGTTCTCCTATTAGGGGATCGATAAACTACAAAAATAAAAAAATAGAAAACAAAACAAAAATAACTTCCATTCCAATCCAAAATTTAAATTCATCTGTTTTCTATTTTAGATCACCAGAATTATGTACATTTTTACATTGATTGAGATATGTGTTGTTCATTGATGTTTAAAAATAAACCAGCCTTATCCTACCTCTGGTTCAACAAGCAGTAAAAAGACCAGATGCAAAGTTTTTTCTTCATTAGAAGACAGTCACTTACCTCCGCGTTAATAGCTTTATTCTTTGAGACATCCTCACCAGTATTCTGAGAAACTATAATCATAGTAAAATTATCAAAATTACATACAAATCTTTCATTTACTTGTTTTTACGACTGTAACAGATCGATCTAACTATATCAAGCAATACATTTTCTTACACACTTCAGATATTTCTTTTAATGTGATATAATTGTTTTTTGTTTCTATTAATTAATGTAATAGTTTTTGTTTAAAATCCCCTTTTTTTGTTTTGCGTGATTTTATTTTTCTTTTTTAAAGTATATTTTTGTTTTGTTTTCTGTATATGTATGTAATTTACGGCCGGTTACCCTAACAACTATGGTATATGTTTTGAGTACGAAGGAGCCAGCTGAAAATCAGCGCAGGCACGGCTTAGTCCTTCCTGCATACGCTGAGCTGGTTACCTTTTGCCACGATTGTATGATTGTATGTTTTCTTTAGAATAAGTCCTTTTATGTAGTCTCTTTTTGTGGCAATAAATATTCATTCATTCATTCATTCATTCATTCATTTCAAAACACAAAGAGATTATTATTTCAAAGTTTTACCAGAAACAAGTTTATGAAAATAGTCATAAAACTGCACAAAACTTACCTAAAACAAGAATTGTTAAAACATATACAAGTTTACTACACCTTAAAATCATTTTGTCTCTTATCAAAGTGAAACGCAATATTTATAATAAACCACAGCGGACGAGGTCGTGACTTCAAATGACAAGAAGGCACATCATAGTTTGCACTCATAATATTCACAACACACAGTGTGCTATGAAATATTTCAATTCATTTTATTCGCGAATACATAGGCGTTGTCTACGCATTACCATTCAATAGATCAAAAGTACAGGCTTATCATAATCAGTCAGCATTTATTTAAGAACTACTTTGTTAAGTTCATTCCACGTATCAAATGCTAGAGGATATAATTCAAATTAATTATTCACTAAAACCCAGTAAATAATTTATTAAGAAAGTTATTACGATGAGTTGCGTACCTTTAATCAACAGGAGGGGACCCTCTAATAGAGGATGTTTCCCCTACCTATGCTACCCACACCCACTAAATACACTTTCCCTTCCCATCCTTTATAGTTTTATAGCTTTAATAGCAAGCAATAGCAATATCTACAACACCAGTTTTATCAATTCCGATAGCCTACTTGAACCGGTCGAGTATCTGCCACATTTTATTTTTTTTAAAATGCAGCCAAACATCCATCCAAACATTTGGATTGAATGACTGATAGTAATATCAACTGCGAGTCGAGTGTAAATTATGGACATCACTTGTTCATCAAACACATACTGTATGAGAAAATAAAACAAACGTATTAGTTTCATTCTTTTATATTTTCTAAAACGTTTCTGAAACATTTATAATTCAAATTAAAACTCATTTCATACCACTAAGATCACAATAAAATTATATCTAATACCATATTTACAATAAATAAATGCTTAACTGTCTAATATGTACATCCTAGTCTCATCTAGAAATTAATAAATTCAATAATAAGTATGTTCAGTTTTTGACTAAAAAATACAACACACATTTTATGACAACACCAAGATATATAAAAGACTAAAAAACTTTAAGGAATGATTCCAATAATCGTTACATACCAACATTAAAATTATCACCTAACAGATAAATGACTTCATTTTTAGAATTACAATTCTCTCATTGAATTAACAATTAAGCACAACACTGTGATTTAATTAAACTACTTTTTAAATTAACACATTATAGCTACACATAATTTATATTTCAAACGATTGAATCATTGGGTGTTTCAGCCTTGGACAACAACGGTACCCCGCTATAATCTTTCAAACATTCCGTACTCTTTTTAGAAGCGCTATCAAAGGAACTTGCTGTAGGAATTTTTGGTAGCCAATTATTATTGCCTATCTTATTCGATTTATGATTTCCAATAGAATTCATTTGACAGTCCTTGAGTTTCACTTTGGGTGGGCCGCTCTGATTGACGGAATTGTGATTGAGAGTGCTAACGTTGAGTGCTATTGAATTAGGAGCGTTTAATTTGTCAGTGTCTGTAGAGTGATCTTCAACTCCATTAGTTACAGCTTCCGTGGGTTCGGACAGCTGTCTTTGCATTTTGATAACTTGTAGGAACGGTTGTACTTCTCTCTCTAATTTATGTACATCATTCGCCTTTGGCTGGAATATTCCTGAGCCGCGTCTACTTGATGACCTTGACCCGTGGTCCAGTCGTTGCTTGAACGGTGTCAAATGTGATAAAGAGCCGCTAACGTTTGATTGCAACTGTAACTTCGCTATGTGAGGTTTTTCTTTAGGAGCATTCGGATCGATTGTTTCACCTAACAACCAATACGTGACTAGGACTCCTTTCCCCTGGAAAAAGACATGATTATTGATTAGCAAATGTTTAATGTGACGGTGCATTGCCAGATAGAAGTAAGGAATGAATCTAAATTGCGTCGTTTAAATTTTAAATTAATAACGAAAGTAATACCTTCATAGCAACTTCTCCTCTGCACTCTAGACGGAATGTACCAAAGCTGTCCAACAGAGCCTTTGTGGTGGGCGATACGTGTATCTTGAGAGCTTCTCCGTTCGACTCCATTCGCGACGCCGTGTTCACTGTGTCGCCGAACAAGCAGTACCGTGGCATTTTCAGACCAACTACCCCGGCGACGCAAGGACCTGGTTTAAAAATGGCATTAACAAAATATAAACCATAAATCTCGTGTAACTCCTACTTGTGAAAGCTAATCATAATAGGGAAAAGAAGTCCAGGAACCAGAAGAACACCTTGGCTTAAAAATCTTATCCAATGGTACAACAGAAGTACGCGTTCTATATTTAGAGCTACTGTGTCTAAAGTTCAAGTTGCCATGATGATTGCCAACTTTCGTTAGGAGATGGCAAACGAAGAATAAGAAATCATATAATAATAATTGTAACTTTGATGGATTTTAAGCAGTTTAATTGATGGGTTTTAGTTATATTTTCCATCTATAATATCATAAAAATAATATTGAAATACAAGCTTACCAGAATGCAAGCCGATTCTAAGTTTGAGCTGATCGTGCGGTCGATGTCTTATTCGGAATCGTCTGACGGCGTCGAGCAGGGCGAGCGCCATGCGCGCCACCTCGCGAGCGTGCCGGATTCCATTACGTTCCGGTAGACCGGACACCACCATGTACGCATCTCCTATTGTTTCCACCTTTAAAGAAACAATTATACTAATGATCGCTTGGTATTCGCAACTTGACTATTATCAGTTTTTTTTATATTAACTGTCCTATTCAGAGTCCAATGGTTAAACGCTTGCATAGTTGTATTTCGTCTTATATCTATTAATCGCGTAACTTAAACTTCGGCAGTAAATGCAATAAAATGTAAATTTTCTCCGTTTTGTACATTATGAGACTTAAAATGCCATATTTTAGACCATTCTGAGGTATTAATGTTCTTAAAAAAGTGTTGAAATAACTTCTATACCTCTTCATCTAAATGTCAGATATTTTTTGCAGCAAAATTAGTAAGAAATAACATGAGTAGGAAAGCTCTAAGGGAGTTAATATTCGGCGAACATACTGTTTGTCGTTCATCACAATATTGGCCTCGGTCCCGGCATTGTCTTATTTAACTTTGATTAATGTTCTCTGTTTCTAATAAGCGGTAGTATTATGTTGAATATATCATCTTTCAAATATTTTTTTACACACAAATGTTACATAGAGATACAAAACAAATTTTGAGATATTATTATTTTTAAGAAGTTAAATAATTTGTTCTCTTAAACATTTTTAAACCAGTGGATAGATTACGATGAAACTATAACAGGATGTTCTGAAATGACAAATCTTGTCTTGCTCTACAACATTTTTTAATAAGAATTGGTGATTTTGTCGATGTGGTTGTAGCGTCTTAGAGCGGGCGCGTACCTTTGACTAAACTATCGCACAACTGTTGTTTGATTGTCAATTGTCGATTGTTTCGCAGCCAAATCAACTGTTAAGTTATACCTACATATAAGCTCATAAGAGTTACTTGTTAATTTACCTTATAGACGTCGTAATTTTCAACGATCGAATCGAAGCACGTGTAGAGATCGTTGAGGAGATCAACAACTTGCATTGGCGTGGATGAAGCAGATAACGCGGTGAAGCCAACTATGTCCGAAAAGTATATGGTGACACTCTCGAAGGTTTCAGCGACTACTGATTGCCCATTTATGAGCTGCGAAGCCACTGACCTAGAAATAATGCTCACTCATAAAAAAGGGATTCCAGCAACTCACGTTCTTCGTAATATCCTAATATGATTTTTTATATCCCCCTTGAGTATATTAGTTTTTGAAGCATCTTTTTATTGTAAGAGATATTCAATAAAGACAATGAAAAAGTATAAAAGATTTAAAAATGAATTTCGTCAAAAATTCAATCAATCGGTAATAACATCTTGTTAGAAATTGTTAAAGTTCGACTTTAAAACATTAGTACAGTTTTAGAAAAATAACATATTGTTTTCTGTATTATATATTGGTTTTTAATCTAGATTATACAAAATACTTACTTAGGTAATAATTGATAAAGAAGTTCCTCGCATTTCTTCTTCTCTTCTAAATAATCTTGAGTTCTTTCACTAACTAATGCTTCTAAATTATTGGCATATTGCTCCATACGTGATAATAAATTATCTAATATATTACTACTTTCTTGAGACCTGTAAAAGAATATGAAAAATGTGTCTTACATTCAGAAAATAATAGCGATAAAAAGAGTCGAAAGAAAATGTACCGGTGACCTGGTCCCTTAATAAAAAAGGATTATTTCATATAACGATCATCTAAACCAGTCATAAGTCCAGCAATGGAAGTTTTTTTAATTGTAATTTTAAGCAGAAAAGCATTAAGTACACATTAGGCTTATTTCCTTATCTAATAAACATGCGTTTTAACTTAAAATATATGTTAGTATTACAGAAAGAGGTTAGTCTGTGGTATGTACATAAATATTACTTATTGAGCCGTCGAATCGCCCCCTTCAAGTGCCCGAAGTCGGGTCTCTCAGTGGGGTCCTCCGCCCAACATCGTCGCATCAGTTCTGTCGCCTCGTCCGCTTCGAACGACCGATGATGGGTCGTGTTTGGACGAATACCACTGGCGACCACAGTCTCTATGATCTCTGTGAATAGATTTGTTATTCAATAACATGAAGAAAGCTTGTTCTCAGAGTGGTAAGAAACCAACGCATTTGGTGTTTCATTGCTCTATCAGATTTAAGACTACATTAAGGCTGAAATTTATGTATTGTTAAACGACTTTGTATGCTGCACTTAACAATTTACGTCATTCGACTTATAATATTACGTAATCTTCTCAGAACCACAATATCACCAGCTGGGCTTCCATGCCATCTAAAGTTACAAACTTACTAATTACGTAACACAATACTGTCTTAACCACTAACATCAGTGGATACATTACTTGTAATAATTCAAAGTAAAGGTATGAATACGGTATGTCAACAGACAAAATTAACTAAACAACTAGAATATTTAAAAACTAGCATCAAACAACAGAACGATAGAGAGGCTTCACTTATTTTGGAATGGCTTATGAATTCATAACCTCACCTTTAGGGGCCATGTCAATGCCCGGTCCTAGCCAGAATGCTCCTTGTCTGTTAACTATCTCATGCATAATAATGCCAAAGGAATACACGTCTCCTTTTTGTGTCCCCTCGGGCGGAGGTTCCGACATCCTGAGCAATTCCGGAGAGGTCCATAATAAACCTAATAAAAATGTATATTATTAATTTGAACCAATTTCATCCTCAATTGATTGTATGCTGTTATATTTAGGACTTAACGTCTTCTATATTCATAGGAATCTTTGTGTGTTTTTCATATGTGATTTTTTGTATACTATTTTTTGTTTATTTTGTCGAGACTAATTTAACTTGATAGCTAATTACCAATCAAATGTATTAACTACTTGTAAAATACAGAATTAAAAGTGACATAAAACTAAAGTCATTTATATCACTTACGGGTCCAATAACTGTGTGCCTTGAAATCTTTCTCCGCGGTTCTCAGAGCGTGAAGTCCGAAGTCAGTTATTTTCAAAACGAATCGAGAATCAACAACGCAGTTGCTCGATTTCAAAGCGCCGTGAGATCTTATATCGGAGCCGTGGAGATAGTGCATTCCCTGCAAGTGAAAGAATAAATAAGAAAAGGTAAATTTCATCTCATTCAGATGCTAAATACTAGCTTTCGCTAGCGACTCCATCCGCGTGGAATTAAAAAAAAAACCAAAGTGAGCCAATGTGTTCTTCCAGACTATCCTCTACATCTGTGCCAAATTTCATCGAAATATTTTATTTGCTACTGTTTATTCAAAGATAATGAGCGAGAAGGCAATACATTTTTGGTACTAGTTTTGATAAAGGAAATACGAGACAACATATCAATCGATCGTAAGCATTGTACACGCACCCGAACAATATCGTGCATTAAGCTGACTTTGAACATCCAATCAAGTTTTATTGTGTCGTTTTCCAAAATATCCTGCAACGATCCTTTCGGACAATACTCTGTAAGGAGACAGCAATGTGGTGGATCCACGCAGGCGCCGTAGAACCTCGCTAAATGGTCGTGCTCCAAATCCTTCATCTTCTTAAGCTCAAGTAACAGTGGTCTTGTGAGATCGATTCGTTGTTTATCGACGTTCTTTATTGCGACTCTGCACCCTTTGTAAAAGCCACAAGGGGCGTAAACTTGTCTATCACCCGCTAGTGACGTCGCCTCGTCGGAATACGCCGTCTGAAACAATGAATTAATTAGTTTGAAATTACTTTAAATTGAAACGTAATTAAATTCTTGATGCTATTAATAATACTATCATTAAAACGTTAATTCAAATAATTCGAATTTAAGTAATACTAGCTTTCGCCCGCGACTTCGTCCGCGTGGAATTAAAAAATAAATAAAAGTGAGTAACCTATGTGTTCTCCCAGACTATCCTCCACGTCTATACCAAATTTCAGCGAAATCCGTTTACCTGTTTAGGCTACAAACTCTAACAAACATCTATCCATCCATCACTGTCGAACGGAATAAATAGTATCCTATGTCCGTTTCGTGGCTCTAAGCTACCTCCTCACCAATTTTCAGCCGTATTGGTAAAGCCGTTCTTGTGTTATAAGTGGTGTAACAAACACGACTTACTTTTATATATATTTAGATACGCTTGTTATGTTTAGTCTCAAGCATAATTTCAATAGAAATCTTAATCTGTTTTGGAGAACACATGTATTTTAATGGTTTACGTCGTTTTTGATTAATCAAGCGATTTTTATAACTTATTTTTAATGGCAAAATATAATTAATGTAAAATACGGGGTATATTTCATTATTTTAGTAATTATTAATCTAACATCCGGCATTTTCACAGTAGTACTAGCAATAAAATGTATCAGGATCTCTGTCTGCCTACCCCTCTGGGATACGAGTGAGAGTTATGTTGTTTTTAATAATAAAATATTTTTGGCTGAATTTAAATGTAACAATATGTTCAAATCTACAATAAAATCCCGACTGTCGCTTAAGGTGTCGCTGTTGGTGTTTGGAGTCGTCGTAAAAGTCGAAGCATAGTTTACGACCTGTCACTTATGTTCTTAAATCCCATTGGATCGTATGTATTGGTACGGTGTTATTGATGTATCGTAACAAATTGGGTTCTTTTCTTCTTTACGTTGCTAATTAGAAAGTTAACGTAAATTTCGACTGCAGAAACACGTTTACAAAAAAATACTGTCATTTTTACATGTACACTAATGCATTATTTTGTGACAATCAGAATTTACAAAGTAATTAAGTTTGGAACATTTGGTTTAACATCAGCATTATACACCCACATTTAGAGGCTCGGAGTCAAATCAAATCAAATTTAAATTAGGTTATATATCATTGACTAGCGTTTAACATATACTAGAAACTAGCTTTCGCCAGCGACTCCGTCTGCGTGGAATTAAAAAAAAACAAATGTTATTATAGTAGCCTATGTCTTCTTCCAGACTATTCTCTACATCTATACCAAATTTCTTCGAAATCCATTCAGTCGTTTAGGTTATAAACACTAACAAACATCCATCCATCCAAACTTTCGCATTTATAATATTAGTATGAAGTATGATTACAAGTTTTCTCAATTTAAAGATTTAATTTAAAACAAAATTAATATATTTCCGTTACCTGTGAAGCATTTTAAATTGGATTCGTAACGCCTACTTGATTTTAATGAATTAATTCATTTTAATAAAATAAGCGTTGCCGTTGATAAAGAGCGTATTAGGAAATAAAATAATTAAGTAGATTAAATAAATTAAACTTGAACCAATTGATTTATAATTCATGGAACAAAATCTTAATAACTGAAATATACCGTTGTTGCATTGGATACCTTTGTAAGTTAAACCAAAAAAAGTCAATTTCCTGTTCATCTTCTCATATGTGAAGTCAAGGGGAGAAGAATTGGATATTTTTTAACTTCCAAAAAAATTAAGAACAGTAGAAAGGTAGATGTAGATAGACACGGCATGACGCACGCCA
>LD688949.1:1789434-1799761 GCA_003118335.3 Papilio memnon | reverse complement strand
TATATTAAAAAAAAAGCACGTGTTTAACTAAACAATATCTAACGATATTTTTTTAAGGTATACAGTTAGTATTTTCGATTGACGCTATAATAAAAGGTATTACTTAAGTCAAAAATGTACGTAAATGGGCAAAACCGTGAACAGTTCAATGATAAATGAAAAAGAAATAAAAAGATCATTAATGTGTCAGCATGTCAAATAAAAAAAATATTCATTTCAGATAACAACAAAATTCTTTAAAATAATGGATTAAATGAAAGGCCTTTTGGCCATGAAACATTGATTTTAAGATATTTTTGTACGAATTAATTTTAACTTTTGTAGAATAAAATTCGTAAAATGATAAAAGTGGAACATTTAACATGATCCTGACCCACTTTTTCCGTATTTTAATTGTTAAAATAAAGTGCTGAATAACAATAAACATATAAAAATGTAGGGTTGGCGTATGTTGAGACACACTGCTGTCTTAAAGATAAGTTCGGAAGAAAATTTTCTTTACCACCTTGTAGAGCTTTTTTTATAAATTTTTTTCTAGCGTTTAATCTTTTAATTATTTGTAGCATCAATAAAATTGAAATGTTTATATGCAATATAAAAAAACACATTTCGAATATGATATTTGAGGTGTTAATGTAAATACATTTATTTAATTTTTTGTCTGTGTCCGCAAGGCCGCGTTTGTTGCGGTACTACGGAACGGCTGAAACAATTTTGACGGGAAGGTAGCTAATGTAAGTAGGAGGTTTGGCTACTTTTTATATTATACACTTACAAACCCACAATTGGACTTATAGACGCTTTTAATTTTGTATTTTGTACTGTTTGATAAATAAATTAAAAAAAAATCGCTAGCGACCGCTAGTAATGCACAATTCAAGTTTCTATTCTTAAAAGTTATCAAATATCATTTTGATTTTATTGTTCTTATAAATATTTATTAACTTAATTTGATTTTTGTCAATGTAGCCATGAATCACTGTACTCGTAATCTTAATTAAAGTTTTATTTTTAGCGACATATGTACCCTGGTTTTAGCCATGTAACTGTTAAAAATTATGCAACCGTTTCAATGAACATGACGACAAACATTCTCCTATTTCGCAATCTGTGTCATGAAACGAGCATAAGTGGTCATCGAGATAAAAGTCCACTTGCGTACAAGAAAGGGTTTAACTTGAAACTAAGATACGTAACAAGAAGTTACAAGTAACCGTGGGATTCTACTACTGAAATTCCTGTTTAAAATAATATCTCTGATAGAATTAATAAGACAAAAATACTGACAATAACAGGTTGTTAGGCAGTAAACGGCTGGAAGTCTCAATTTTTGACGTCTGTTACAATTTAAGCGTGTTATCATGTAGTTCTTTAAATGTTATTTTGTAATTAACTTTAAGACTTTTTGTATTAACTAATTTAATTAATTAATGAGCTGTTTTAAACCATATAAAGCGAGTGATTTTATTTTATCTATTTCGGTCATCTCGTAAAAGGTAAGATCAGATTATACATTGAGATATGATTATGAATTTTCCCATATCAGTATATATTCAATAAAAACGACTTTCCACAAAAAAAAACAACTGCCATATTAACATATCACTTGCGTACATTTTCAATAGATTCTTTGAGATGCGAAACTGGTCTTCCCAAACATAAATCAGAGCCAGTATTATCGTTTAGGTATCAAACATATTGTATTAATCCAAGTATTTGCAACTACACCATTATAAAGGACACTTACCTCAAACTTACTGGTGTTAGGGTTCATGTCCAGTAGTGAATATGAAGCCACACGGTCACCATTGGTGTCAATTATGACCTCCCCAGTGATACCTAAAACAAACGTACTATTAGGACATAAGTAAATATTTAGTCAATTCACAATTATAGTAGATGGGACCAGAGGTCTAGACATTGTGACGATTATTAGTACGTCTATTACGACCTTAGGCCAAACAAGTAGTATTAACAATGCTATGGTTATTATCTATACTTTAATATAATAAAGCGTAAACACACACTTCTTTGTTGCCTAAGATGTCAGCAATTACAGCATATTTTTGAATGATTCTTTTTTTAATAAAAAGCCCTACACTTACGTCACGCTTTAGGCTATATATTTTCACGCTATTAAACTTAGGAGGTAAATATTTTGGATAAAAACCCTAATGTGGGAAAGAGACCAGAGTTGCTGCCAACATCAAGGAAACGAGATTGCCATGGTTTGTCATCATGTCATGTCATTTTGACATTCGCAATTGATAATTTGACAAATGTAGGTAAACAATGAAATAAAGTTTTTATAATTTCACGCGGATGAAGCCGCACGGGAACAGCTAGTGATTTATACTATCGAAGAATGTAACTTTGGTTCAGGCTCTGTTTTCCTTCAGAAAGATTCCTATCGTACACAGAATGGGAATGTACATACATTTTCACATAACTTTGAATTAACGGCTATCTTGTATGCAACTGTCTACTTTTGCTAAAATATAACAACAGTTCATACTTTCAATGTCTACATTTCTTATTTTCATTTAAACAGTTTGGCATCATTGAATGTATAACGTGGGTAGTTGGAATTTCCGGTTTGCACAGCTTGAGTTTAATAAAAACATATGAGAGAAACATCATATGATTATCATCAGTTCATTATTGGATAATTCCGTTGCGTTGTTGATATAAAAATTTGTAGAAACGTCCGAAAAGTAGCTTTTGATTGTTATAGTGCATTCATAATCAGATGATTTGGTTTGACCTTAAGATAGGTAGTGTGTATTTATATTATACTAGCTGTTGTTCGCGACTTCGCCCGCGTGTAATTTAAAAATATAGCCTGTTACTCACAGATAAATTACCTTTCTGACGGTGAAAGAATTTTCAAAATCGGCCCAGTAGTTTTTGAGTTATTTCAATACATACAAAAATACAAAAGTACAAATCTTTCCTCTTTATAATATTAGTATAGAAAAGTATAGATTACTATTAGATGTAATAGTATTGATCAGAATAATGGATTTGATCTTAAATAATTGCACAGATTAGGTAATGTATTTGTAAAAGAATACAATGTTAAAAATAGTATAATAGCTTCAGAGGATGTGCACCAAATGCGTTTGTTCAAGAGCATGTTTTGCATAAGAGACTTTGAATACACTATACATAAACATGTGCATAAATTGCGCACATTTGCTCGGCCTCCGGCACAGGAACTATTTCGTAACACGTGACCTTCGCGTCTATCTTTTTTGTTAGAGATTTGATGAAAAAAAAGAAATAAATTTACATGTTTCTTGAAAATCCAAAAGTGTTTTTCGCTTCAATACATTTAGAATGGACTATAGACTTGTAGACAAATCATTTACTTGTTTTTCTTTTAGTGAGTCTTTACTTTTTACTTGTTACCTCTGGCTAAGTAAACATACGTAGTCTTTACAGATGTAAAATGTTCCAACATAAATTACCTTGGAAGGTTCTGTTCCACATGTTGCGGATAACAGCCGACCCATCTAGCTGACCCCTCGGGTCGGCGGATTGGCTCAAAGTATCATTGAGAGCAAGAGCGTACAGCAACACAGCGTCATAGAATGCTGCAACAAATGTTGACACCATCTCCCCTTTGCCGAATGTGTAGTTATACTTCGTAGCCGCCAGATCTTTTACCTATAAATAAATTGTTTGTTCACATGCGAAAATAAAACTGCTAAAATTGCATACACTCCCAGAGTAACTTTGTATTGTGTGACATTCTGGGATGTCTATCGCTTCTACAACCTTACATAACATTCGATTTTTTATATTAGAATCCTAGTTTTGATGTCATGGATGAAGACTTACTGCTAGATGTTATATGCCATTTATAACGTCACGGTACTGTTCGCGTAGCTTTACTTACGGGTTATATATAGGCTGACCTTATCAGAGAACTCGAGGTATTCTTTTTTCTCAGGCGCAGGGCTGGTGACTGTCAGTACCGCGCTGTACGCGCGTCGAGCTCGCTCGTTCCTTTCTTCTGTGTCGCCTTCTATCTTCCATGGTTCTTTTGATGACGCGGATGCTAAGCTGTTTAAAGAAGCATCGATCAGTGTTAATAGTATTGTAAAGTGAACAGGAAGGGGAAAGTTCCTTTTAGGTACGTCCCTTCGTTTATCAGTTAATAACATTTGCAATTTGAAGTAGAAGTGGCTTTTGCATGGAATGGGATGCGTAGGTACGGAAAATTTCCTATTTCTGTACATCCCGTCCTTTGTTGATTAAAGGTAGGCAACGCATCTGCAAATGCGGAAGGACTTCAGATCGAAGTGACCGCTTCTCATGGACACGAGAAGCTTGATCGCTTGTCACCTTATACTATAAAAAAAACTTTTTAATTTCTTGTGCCAATTCAAACCTTTGTGGTGTCTTGCTCAAAATGGAAGATGGCATATGAAAATATGTATGTTATTTTAATGTTTCTTTTTTTTAAATTAAATAATAAAAATATATCATTTACTTGGAGAATAGTTCGATGTTGAAGAATACGTATTCCCCTGATGACACCATGTTCAGTTCATCGGCGGCGAGCATTATCTCCCTCACTGTGCTCGGATTAGCGCAGACCACCACAACTGCAATGAAAATTACATTATTTAACATAACAAAACACTGTCCACATACATTCATCCCTCTCATTCTCTTTAAAAAAAAAGAGACAATATATATTTTGATTGGGATTTCGCGGTTATAATAAAGTAATGGCGCTGATGCGATTGAGACTCGGTTTTGTATAAAAAGTGCTATCAATAAAAACGTCTTAGAATATTTAACACTTTACCTAATGATAATAAAATATTTAAGGCACCTAAACTTACATTTTAAAGAAACCTTTGAAACTAATTCTATTATAGATTAGAATTTTTTATTTTAATAAGAATGGCTAATTCATAACGCAGTAATAATTAATTATTTTAAAGATTTTAATTAGAGTTGAAAATTCTCTTTTATTGAATCTTAATTCTAATAAAATTGGAATAATTTGGTCCATTACCAAAGATTAGACAATTCATTTAGGAGTCCACGAGAAACACCAAGGACATGGTATGAACGACTAATTTTAAATAGTAAGTAAGAATTTCTTAAATAAACAATTGTTTATTAAAGGATTAATTTCTTCTATCTTTATTAACTACAACCACACGATCACTAGTGAAGAAAGCAACATCCAAATCAAAGACTAAAGAATTTGTAACGACATTTTATAGTGCATATTTATTAGATAATATTTTGTAGTTCCCACGAAGTATAATACGGTACGAGACAGTGAGAAAGCCATTTCACATAGTTGCACCAATGTTCACAATCGTAAATAAACAATTTACATACATTTGCATAAAACGGATAAGGTATCAAATTTATAATAGTTTTTGCTATAACACAATTAAAAAAATCTGAATTAAAGAAGGTTCAAATTTTCTCCCACATTCAGTGCCGCAGTAAGAGTCAAGATCCCTTAGTGATTAATGACTCTGAGAGCCGAATAGTGAAACGACATTTAAATATGTAACAGAGTCTTAAATAATTAAGACACGTTTAAACTTCAAATTCTATTAAATGTTTGACGTGTGTTAAATTGCTTGGTTGCTTTGACATTCGGCCGCAAGTTCAGTAGTTAAAAAGTTTCGATGAATAGTATGCCACCCTCCAAAAATGTTTTCTTCAACATTAATAAATGCTCATTCTTATGAAACTGCCTTAAAAATAATATTAATTCCGTTATTGAGTGGACTTGTAAATACATTTTTACGGTATTGAAAAATATAATGGAATTAAAAAAATGGGATTAATTTATAAAATTGCACAAGTCACCACTTTTTCTAAAATCCGATAATTTTTTGATATATTAAAATATCTGTTAATAAAAAGGTTTAAATAAAACAGGTCTTTTTATTTTATACGTTTCTCATACTCACTTCTCGTCATTAACGAGAGATTTGTTAGCAATTCCTTTATCACTGTTGTGTTTGTTACCGTTTCGTCGAACGGTATGTTTGGTATCGACGATCCTGAATTCTTTTTTAACAGGACGGTGAACACGGCGCTAAGAGTTAGGTAGCATGGACTGTTCCCCTTTCCAGATGCGGGGTCATTGTTGTGATAAAGCATGCCCAGCTTACGCCAATTAAATTCCTGCAACAAGAAAATAAATTTATTATGTATATGTTTATTTCTAGGATATAGGGAAAAAATATTTAGTTAAAGAAATTGAATATTTAATTTAAAATATGTAAATAAGTACTTCTTAATCATCGTCTCACTGAGGACAAAAATTTAGTCAAGCATTAAAATATAATGTAAAAGAAGAATTATCTTATAACAATGTTAAATTAAATAATATACAAAACAACCAAATCAATAAAAAAACAACAGAAATATCCCTTGCTATTGAACACAATAGTTACTCCACGAAACCATCTGGGTAGATAAAAATTCAAGTCAAGTATAGAATGGTTAATCTACTAGAATCTGATGTGTCAAAAGTTGAAATACACAATTTTAACAGTAAATAGTTAGCAGTTAAAGACGTTTATCTAGGAAGGTTGACGTAAGTTAGGATCAATCTATTGGAGAACACATTCTCATTTTAGGATACCTAATTAAATTAAAGTATTAGATAAATTGAATCAACGTCTTCGGGTACATTAAAAAGACAGAGTTGGGAGGCCAACTGTACTAATATGAATAAGGATGTTGTCTTTAGTATAGTTTGTTTGATGTAGAATCTAAATTATACTGAATAGAAGAGTAAATCATTGTGAATATAACGCTTGAGGAACAAACAAGATAATATTAAATGATATTTTTGATCATCTCCCTGGCCTGTTGTCGCACACTTGGGGTCAACGTCAGTCGAATATTTACATCTTCAATAGCAGCTAATTTTACTACTGAACCATGTATGAGAAAAACTGCAATGAATATTTATTTGTTTTCACCTCTCAAGGGGCAACAGTTAATATGTTAATGGCAGTAAACTTTTATGAATTATTTAAGATTGCAGCATTGTATTTACGTTGTACGTTATTTGAAAATATTTATCCTTATTGAAAATTTAATAAACAATTTCAAATACAGTTAATGATAGTCGTGTAAAGTTTTTCAGTGTTCATTTACTAGTTATAGGTGTGTATATTTAAAGTAAAGACAACATTGAAAATGGTGAGTAATTTTCCAATATTCTTGTGAAGAAAAAATGAGCAAGCCAAAAACCAGAACGTTCATAAAATAAAACACAACACACGTAAAAAAAACTTATTTTAAACCAAAAAATAAATCACCAATAACACAATACAACATTCAGTACACAAATTTTTAAAGATTCACATTTTAATTACCTCAAAAACTTTTCTAATGGCTACCCCCGCTTGTGTATAGCTGCCCATCATTCTTGTGAGGGTTTGGTAGCTTGGTTGTTTGTATCCAAATGCTTCAGCCTGGCCACCAGCAGTTAAGACTGGAATCCGCCATGGACCAGCATATCTGGCGACTGGGGCTATCACATATTCGCATCCCGGCCCAATAAATGCATCTACAAAGACGTATATTTTGAAATCCAAAAATTTTATATGAAAAATTAATATAAAAATGACATAAACAGCACTTAGTTGTATCACTTACCAGCAGAACCATTAACGTAAAACTCAAAAGCTGCCAAGGGTCCATCAACAGAAGAACATCTTGTATCTCTGTAGTCCACTAATATTTTCCATCCTGGTAATGGTCCATCCTCTGTTGTTACTGCCACAGCTGCCATTTCTACTATCGGAAGAACTTTAGCTAGTGAAAACACTTGAGTAGGGTCTGCTGATAACAGTACTCCAAGTTTCACTATCTTTTCATCGAATTGATGCCTTTCTGGTCTTAAATGAAAATTTGTCCTTTTAACAAAATACGGACTGCTCGCTAAGTCATGAGGGTAACCAATCGCACGAGTGTTGTCATAAATATTATTTAATACTAATAAATTTTTAGGATATTCTGTTGAATTTGTAAAATCTTCCTTATTTTTGTAATAATTGTAATATTTATCGAGATCTTGAGCACCACTATTGGTGTATTTTTCTGATGTGTCTTCTTCTGATTCTTCGTGTAAAGGAGCGCGGCCTTTTCTTAAATTCTTTCCATGGACATTCAACTTTGATTGTCCAAGATTGTTCTTAGATTTTTCTCTATTAAATGTGATTGCAAGTGATTTATAAATGTCTTTATTCGCTTTTATATTTACAGTATTTACATTAGCATCACATGAAATTATCACATTAAAAAGACATACGTAGATAATTATGAGAATTATTAAACTGGGTATTTTTACATTCTTTGTTAAATTATTTGTTTTGTTTTTAACCTCGTGTGCTTTAGTATTGTCCAAATATTGACTGTGCTTTGTATCATTTTCAATATTGTTATCAACTGAATCTTCTTTATTGCGTCTTCTTTTGAAATTGGAGCGACTCGCGTATACCTTCCTTACTACCTTCCTAGTCTTTCTGAATATTCCAATAGTATTTTTAAGAAGTATCGCTTCCACGAACTTCTTTAACATTTTACTGCTGCGGTTTATCTCATTTTCTTGAATCACAATAGTCTTTTCAATCACACATTACGAACCTTTAATAGACAAGTTATTTTTGCGATGATCGTTGGTTTGACAAAAAATATCAGATAGTACGTTCGATTATTAATTATTAATTTTACGATAACCTTAAAAGGATAATCCTGACCTTTCTAATGTATGGTCACAAATAACAGATCTATAAATAATTCGGGGAAATTATAGTATTTAATGACGTAAAGCTAATTGCCGCATTATTATACGAATTTTGCCTAGTTAAAATTAGTATCATGAGGATAACTATGTAACTATGTTACCGTAAGTATGTGATAACTAGGGCTTGTATACCAACAAAAGTATATAATTCCGAAGCGGTTTTGGCAATATGTAATGTTGTGTCAAAGATTATTAAATACATAGGTAAATGTTCGCATTTCTTAGTAATTGTATAATATTCCAAAATGCGTAGGATAATAAAAAAAAATAAAAATCGCATTCACGCTTAGAGTTTTCCTTAATATCATATCAGATTTCTACATGTATGCGAATCTGGAGTATAAAGAGATTAAGAGCGATTTAAGTGGTAATATGACAGCACACGTTCGGGTCAATTAAAAATTTATATGTTTTTTAAATCCTTACTGAGTTACAAAGGGAAAGAATTTTAACGAACACTGTCACGACGAAGAGATTACGCAGTGCGATGAGGATTATAAGAAAGCGAGAATTTTTATTTTATTTGATACATTAAGAATTTGATTGTCGAAGTAAATAAGATTAGTTAATTAAAAAGTTCGCAAATACTTAATACAAACAAAATAAATATTACATATGTCTATAAATACGACGAGAGTATGGGGACATAAACTGGAGAGTGTTAAGATTGAATGTGTATGGCTACAAAGGTAGAGGAAGACCGAAGAAAGTATGGTTAGATTGTGTGAAAGAGGATATGCTTAAGAAGGGAGTGGATTCAGATATGACGGCTGATAGAAATATATGGAAGAGCAGCACATAGTGTGTCGACCCTCCGTAAGGGATAAGGGCAAGTTGATGATAATCTGTTTATAAATAAAAATGCATGACAATCACCGAAATTGTCATCGATACATGCCTGTTGGAAGTTGCATTGGAAGTGAACAACTAGATAATATATGTTTCCTAGATACTGACATTCAATATTTGAACGTCAACGCTCTTTGTTTCCTATCTACATTATTTACATTGTGTTTTACACTAGTGGTAGGGTTTCACTGCTCAAAAACTTATACAAAATCATATTGTCCCCCTCTGATCCTGTAAATAATTGAGACAGCGATATGTTATTGTATGATTATTTGAGCAGTATAAACCCACATTAGTGTTAACACGTTCCTGTTATAAATTGTTGCATCAATTATGCCGTTGAACATGTTATCATTAATTGACCTTGGAATTAATGAGCGTGTTTACATAATACGTTTTACTTACTACTTACGTATCAATTGCTTAGGAAGTACATCATATTGTATACTTTCATATAATTATTTGAATCTAGGATCGCAGGCAGAACTTAAATCGAATGAACATACGAGTACATCATCTCTTTGTTAACTTATGTCATAAAATTTCAGTAGTATTAACTAATTTTCTGAATTACTTAATGAAATTAAATAAAAATAACCTTAAAGCTTATCATCGTTAAAAATACTGTTCTGTATAATATAATTTAAAACTCACTAATTCCAAAAATGT
>LD688949.1:1775782-1788194 GCA_003118335.3 Papilio memnon | reverse complement strand
TATTGTTACTCCTATATTTTAGGTAAAGCAAGACAGTGGATTAATCTTACTAATATTACAAATGCGAAAGTTTAGATGGACTGATGTTTGTTAGAGTTTGTAGCGTAAAGGGATCTCGATGAAATTTGGCACAGATGTAGAGCAGTCTCAAAGAATACCTTTGGTTTAAAATCCACTCAAATGATGTCGCGGGCGAAAGCTAGTTTTATAAATACTTTAAGCTAAAACCTAACAATAACCTCCAACTGACTTTGAACGTTCCGTTTTTTACCTTTAAATTACACTGGGTATGTAATTAGATAAATGTGGAATTAACCATCCGAGTTAAGGTTAGGTGTAGGTTATTATTGTTGGTTCCAACTGAGGATTCGTTAGTTAAACTTGTCACATGTTATCTTTTGTCGAAGAGAAACATTTTCTATTAATAAATAATTGTAGATAAGTAGAATAATAACATTAATAACCTTTTATGTTAGACTATCTTTAAATATAAAAAAACTACAAATAATATCAAGTTTTATTCCATGTGAACATGACTCTTCACTACCGTACTCATACAAAAAGATATGGTATCCCTTAAATTCTTATTGAAACAAGAGATATAATAATGGGCAGTGGAAGCCAATGGTAATAATTTTATTTCTATGTCAAATCTCGATTTGGTCGCTGCGGCCATGAGTTAGACGCGGGAACACACCTGCACTATAAATAGCTCGTGACTTTATATTTTTAGTAACAAGTTTTATCATCGTATAGCCGAAAATGCATACCAATTAAGCAATTTATTACACGAGAGCTCTTGATGTGTTTTGTACATCATTAGCTATAATATTATTAGTCATAACTGAATATGTCAGAGTTGATATTTGTTGATTAAATGCGCTCATTTCAGGAATTACCAACCGGATATAAAAAACCGCACCGCACAAACATTAAGAATGGTTATAGATTACTTAACAGTACGATAAAAAGGGTTTTCAGCAAGACATCGTAGTTACGCAAAATGTTTGACATAATTTACGTAGGAAGATGTTTGGCCCATCTCATTTAGTTTACTCGTATTAACATTCCAAAATTTTATAACATAAAGGGTTTAACATTGATTTGAAGCATGGATACACCAATATAAATTGACTACTAGCTTACGCCCGCGACTTCGTCCGAGTAAAATTTAAAAAAAAGTAAGTAGCCTATGTGTTCTTACAGACTATCCTCTATATCTATGCCAGCAGTTTAGGCTACAAACTAACAAACATCCATCTATATTTGGCAATTATAATATTATTATGACTAGTATGATTACTCTCTGTCGACACGTACGGCTGTTATAGTGTCATCATAAGCATTTTATTAAAATATGCATGTGCTAACGTTTTGAAAATATCGATAATCCGCTTTATTCGTTTAAAAATAACACTTAAATATTCTTAACTATAGGTGTTTTTAATTGTAATAAATGTTAATTAAAAATCTATATAAATTTAATAAATCATTAAAATATAAATTTATATTCACTTCATTTTTGTCTCAAAACAACCTTGATACGTACGCAATAAAACATTTTTAATCCACACGGTTATAAGTTTATACGTATACGTAAGACAATAATTATTAATAACCATTTTTCACCTTTTAATTAAAGTATTATGTGGCCTTGTTTTTTATAAAAGTAAATTATTTTTAGACTGAAAACCGGATAATCATGTGTGTGATATTACAAAATATCTATATTGTTATTTCTAAATTAAATTACATATGAAGACTTCAGTTTTTATTTTTATGAACAACCTTTTTTTATATGGTACAATAAGGTGGCAAACGAGCAAGCGGCCACCTGATTCCGCCGAAATGGCGAAGCGACCGCTGCCCATAGACATCCACAATTGCAGATGCGTTGCCTACCCTAAATCGACGGAGGAGGAGACGCACATAAAGAGGATATTTTCCCTTCCTATGCGTCTCCTCCACCGTCAAATCCACTTTCCCATCCAATCCTTTCCTTACAAGAACCGGGTGGAACGGGAAAGGGATTAAAGTTGGGCCTCCGGCACCACACTCATCAGACAAAACGCGGAATTGCTCCCACTTCACACCTGTCTTCTGTGTGGTCGTGGTATACACATTGGATGTAGTTTTCTTGAGTAATCTAAATTTTTAGTTTATCATTATATTTACGTAATGTTTTACTATGTTAGTTATTAATTCTTGGTAGTGTGAAATGTTTTCTTTTATTTTTACTAGCAGTACTTATTAAAGAAACTTTATAAGTTTATATAGGTATACCTAAGGATTTCTCGTAACAGAATTCCCGAACAATTTTCTCGTGGGACGACGTTGCGCAAACTTTGCTAACTCATCAGTTCGGACAGATGTCGCCAGTTGCGCAGTACTTGACGTCTCAGACAGGAGACTCAGATGTCTTTTAATTACAACTCCTATCAGTTGTTTACATAATTCAATCATTAATTTATTTTATAAACATCAATCTATACTTAATATAATAAAGCGTAAACACACACTTCTTTGTTGCCTAAGATGTCGGCAATTACAGCATATTTTTGAATAATTATTTTTTTAATACAAAGCCCTACACTTACGACACGCTTTAGGCTATATTTTCACGCCATTAAACTTAGGGGTGTAAATATTTTGGATTCAAACCCTAATGTGGGAAAGAGACCATAAGTTGCTAACATCAAGGAAGCAAGATTGCACTGCTTTGTCATCATGTCATGCCCTTTGACATTTGCAATTCATAATTTGACAAATGTAAGCAACAAAATTGAATATTTTCATGCGGATGAAGCAAGTAACTAATGCAAATCAGTTACTGCAAAGGCAAGTTTTCACTTCAAAAACACCAAAAACATAGGGGCATCCTTCAAATTCTGTTTGAAAACATTAAATGTGAATTATAAAGGTGAGACAAGCTGGGCCGGTGAGATAGGCGCTACTATAAAATGACATAAAATAAATAATTTGGCGAATACCAATGGCCGCTCTTGATAAGACAGCTACAGTAAGACAAAATCTTGTGACTTTTTAACAATGGTCCTGTTGCTAGTGAGCTTTAGTTTTACTTATGGCTATCGGGTCACGTAACTTTATCGGTCCCTAACAATATGTAAGTACAACTTCAGAATATTTGGTAGTGGATCTCACGGTGATGCAAAATTAATAAAATAATTAAAATCACATATTTTACGAGAGCGTCGGTGGATCAGTGGTTTAAGCACTTGACTTGTAATCTACAGTCCTTTTTTTTTGACTGATCTGTCACTGTTTGCCTTGAAGAGACATTTACAGCTTCACCGGATTTGAAGTGGCCGAGCGCAGATGGCGCTTAGCCTAAACCTCGTTTAAACTACAGTCCTTGGGTTCGAATCCCGCCATGTGCCAATGTGATTTTCGCTTTTTCATACTTAATTTACCCGACCTTCTTACTGTGAAGCAAAACATCATGATGAAACCTGTACATGCGAAAAATTCAAAGATATGTGTGAAGTCAACCAACCCACACTTAGCCAGCATGGTTGACTATAGCCTAGTCATCCTAACTTGAGTTAGGCTCCATGCACCTCCGTGGGGACGCATAGTGTACTGGTGATGATGGTATATTTTACGGAACTCTATGTCCTCATATAATCTTAAAATAGACAACGAGTCATGCACTCCCACATAACATAACAAATGAGCTATAAAGATCAACAAACTTGCGATGTTCGCAAAAAATATTGCGGTACTGAGTTTTTTACACTGTGACAGTACCCGAATAGTTTGAGTATAGAAATAAAAAAGCTCAACAGTCCATTGCTCAGACGTTAGACAAGGATAGATAGAGGTTTATGTTTCGTGAAACTTTTTCAATTGTATTAGCAACTACGAAGTACGTAAGACAATTTTTTGTTTAAAAATTATGAGATGAACATATTAGCCAAAGAAGGAATGAACCACATGTAACAAGAACATTAATTAGTGTACACCGGTAGAGATAGACATAAAAAGAGATTGATGGATTGAGTGACAGGTGACATCATCAAAAATGGAGTAATGACAGATGATAGAGTTATCTGGAGGACGAATACTTGTCGCGACGACCCTACGGGAGTGGGAAAAGGAAGAACATTTAGGCCAAATTATGTTAATGTCCTCCGGCATTGGAATAAGAACAAGAACAATTATTAATTTAAGCAACTTCATTTGTATTAATTCATAAGGTGGAATATATTTTTATACATCTGTACTTCGTTATTCTGAATTAAAAAAACAAATTTAATATTTTACAATAGTTCAATAAACGTCATGATGTAAGAAATTATCTTATTTTTTTTACATTCTGTTGTACCGAAACACAAACTACATAAATACTAATGCATCAGTTCTCACGTTTAATTCAATTATATTTAAAAATATGGCATTCAATGCAAACCCGAATTAAAATTCTCGTGTGAAAATAATATAAGAAAACAACAAATAATGGCTAGATGTATCAAGTGTTATCTTTTTAAAAATTCAATCGTGATTGAATTCCCATCATTTTATCCAATACTTGAAATTTTATCATCCAGAACATTTCTAATATCTAATGTATTCCCAATAGAAATACGTTTCACATCATTAATTAAAGCAGTCGTAATTCAGTGTTCGATATATACGAGTACATTATTACCATTCCTCGATAAACATGAGTTTTTAGCATAACATTCATATTTTAACTTCTACGCTTTACTTTAAAATTATTGAACGGTACTACAACCAGCATATTAAGAAATTCAAAGATTTGTGTGAAGTCAACCAATGGGCATGGGCATATTTAGTTAATAGGCCAAGACACGCAATTACCTTTATATTATAGGGTAAGCAGGACCCCTCTGAAGACCCAGGAAATGAGCTGACAAGGAAAAAATCAATATGCAATTCTCCCGTAGTAGTTATGAGCTATTTATCTTTATACAATTGCTTCTCACATGAAACCTTTGTTTAATGTGAAAAGTAACAACGTTGATAAGCAAAATGTCATGGAAATATAAGATTAATTTTCAATATTGCGCGGAGACAAACAATAAACTTTGTTCATTACGACAACTTGATTGGAATTGCCACGTCTAAGGAAATACAATCAACGTTGGCGACTTATTTAGATTATTAAAGTTAATTATCATTAAATACCAGTTATTTAGTAAATAGCTTTAACCCGCGACTCCGTCCGCGGTTAATTAAAAAAAAAGTAAGTAGCCTATGTGTCCCGTTCTATGAGATCCGTTCAGCCGTTTAGGCTACTAACTCTAACAAACATCCATTCATCTAAACCTTCGCATTTATAACATTATTATAGTATGTTAGTAATAAGTGAGATTCCCAAGGTTTTCAAGATATACGACGATAGCATTAATTTGGATTCTTTTCTTATATCATTGTCTATTCCTAAGCAGGTTTCATATTTTTTTAGACAATTAGCTGCGTAAACATCGCCTTCCCCATCGGGTCAGATATAATGTAGGAGATATTCTCAAAAAAAGCAGTCAAACAAGTCGTTTGCATATATATATATCAAGCTGCAGATCATTGTAAGTTAGTTCGAAACTATCATCGACGCCATTCAGAAGAAACAGTCGAAAGTGGAGGAGTTTGCAGTAGTGTATCGAAGTAGTGCAAGGAAATTACGTTAGGAAGTTAAGAATTCTAGAGAATTCTTGATCTAGGAATATTGAGTTAAATTAGTAAATACGGTACAGTAAGTACGGTAAAGCAATGACCTTGATCGACCTTGGTATTACATACGTTGTTATAACGAGAAATTTCATGACCGTTGAACTGATTCTAATATTCCTATAACCAAATATTCGTCGAGTAAAATAAGATATTTTGCTCCGTCCTCTCAGTCGAAATTAGAAAAAGGTTAAAAAAAATAGAGTCAATGACTGCAATTAAATTTATCGTAATCTTCATATTCCGAATTAAATTTGTAAAAACGTAAACCATTATCTACAATAACAACAGGTTCTTGAATTCTTGTGGCTTCCGCAAGACATTATAAAGGCTTTATTTTATTTCCTAAAACTTTCAATTGCAAATGTCCAAATTCAAATGCTTCAATGACAACAAAGTCTATTTCGCGTTGCCTAAGAATTGTTTATGAGTAACCATTGCAACCTGGCTTCTTTGCTGCTATTGGCAGCATTGTAGTTTATGTCCTTTTCCCATATGATATAATAGTTTTTTTTTTTCAATTTATTACCCTCTATGTTTCATAACGAAAATATCAGTCTTAAGCTTGCCGTAAGGTTATTCTAAATTATTCTGTGATTGCTGACATCCTACATAACTAAATAGTGTGTCATCATCATCATCATCATCATCATCAGCAGCAGCAGCAGCAGCCTTTGTCTACCTACTGTTGCACATAGGCCTTCACCAATTCCAATTGCTTTCCACAGAATGCGGTCCACCGCCTTCAGCATCCAAGTGTGTGTTTACACTTTATTATATTAGTATAAAGTATAGACAGAAGTTAAATATAGAATAAGAAGTATAGATAAACCAATGTATGAGATAATTTTAACCGGTTTTTTCTAACATTAGACATGCCTGAGTTCCGAAAATAACACAACAATAAGTGGTCACGTATTCATTGTTTAAGTCCAACTGCGTTGTAAATATCGCTATTAGTGATCGTTACTTTTTTATTTTATGTCTTTAGATGATGTAACAAAGGAGGATGTTTTTCTTACCACAAATGTACCTGTGTTTAACAAAATTCTATTCTAATAATATTATCTTCACGGAAAATGTAATCTTAATCTGATAAAATATTAACAGTAAACGTAAATTATTATCTTGTTTATACATTAATGTTATAATTAATTATACTAATATTACTAGTCGATAGATTGCTATTATTGTTTGTTCGTCAGTATCTCAAGAACTACTGAATATATTTATAAAGAAACGAAAAAAAGGGTTCGTTAGTATTTTAATATAGAATTGTTACTCTCTTATCATCTCCCCTGGCTTATCCTACTCCTGTAAGGTCGGAGCACCGGATTTTCGTCCACCAAATAACTCTATCATCCGTCATCTCAGTCATCACTCCCTTCTTGTAGTATTGTTACTCTCTATTTTATTTATTTGTATAGATGTATCTCGCAATATGCAGGCATAAAACGCAATTTTCTGTCCAACGCTCTACTACTCTTATCTGCGTCGCATTACAATCCAAATAACTATATACTTGCAACATTAGAATATAAATACTGCGATTTAACACGGCTTCGAACATACATTATTCTGATATTTACTATCTCTTCGTCTATACGGTAACAACTACATGTTTATTTACATTTGGTCTAGCTGTAATCTTTGTATAAACGGCAATAGTATGACGACTCAACTTTAAACAGTCTTAGTACATGTTTGCAAAAACTTTCATGATTAGGATTTATTAATTCAATAGTATTATACTTCTGTTTCTGTCTTTTATTTATTTTTTTTGACTGATTTGTCGTTTGTCATTTGCCTTTAGGAGGCATTTAGAGCTTCACCGAACTTGAGGTGACCGAGCGCAGATTGACTTAAACCTAGTTTATGAGTAACTAAGCTCGAGGGCTCCCTCAGAAGCCTCGGCTCGGGCCCCCGTTATTATTATCGTATTGGGAGTGACCTGGCTCAAGTGCCCCAGAGGGGACTAAGTTAGCGTTTAGCATTCCGATTCAAGGGTGCCTGAAAGAGTGTCTTTTAACATTCAAATTTAACTTAAATTATAACCAATGGAGGCAAGAATATAACAACAGAAGTGTTTGACTCACATCCTTGGCATGTAATAAAAACTATTATTGTTAAAGGATTCAAAGCACAGTAAAAGTATGGTACACATGTAGTCGTTATATGGAAATTTGCACGGGATTATCGGTAGCAGCTAGCTAGGTAAGCGAGCAACACAATTTGCAAAATGTAACCAATCTCTTGGTTATAGAGTTGTGTTTTGTTCATTCCATTAGATCTAATTCATAGAAGCTCCCAAAGAGACTTTGTCTCTGTTCAACTTAATCCAGTTCCAAGTTCCAACTTAAATAGTTCCGTAATGATGTTTGCTGATAGAACCTTGTTCGTGCGCGCGTTCTGTTCCACGTGATTACCTGTTTCAGTGGCGGATACCTTTTCCTTTAGTCTATCCTTTATATGTACTAATATAATCAAGCGTAACACACTTTACTTTGTTATGTAGGATGTCAGCAATTACAGCATATTTTAGAATTATTACTTTGTTTTAAAAACTCCTACACTTACATATGTAGTATAAGATTTTATTTATTTTTATTTTAAAGGTAGCATTTGTTAATAAAAGAAATGTGTTTTGAATCCATTTGTAAAAGCGAACTCGTCAAAAAAAAAATTTGAGTATCACTGCATTACTGACAGCCAAAGTTATTGCCTCTATTTTATTAGTTTTTTTTTTAATATTACACACACACTTGAAGCTCATTAATTGAACATACTTGAAGTATTCAAATTGTCCCCCTCATGCCGTATGCACATAAATTACAAAACGATAATATTGAAAGATGTAAAACAATTGCTGATTTATTCAGCTGCGCGCTATTTTTAACATTATAGTCACACATAACTAAAGCGGTGGGGTTATGTGAAGGTCACCGAAAGGCGCATGCACACTGGAGGGAGAAAACGCCCGGTTTAAAATTAATGTTTCACCGACAAATGTAATGACTAGATAATTAATAAAGGTAATTATAACTCCGGAACAATAAATGTAGTATGTAGCAATGTCTAGAACTCCAAACAAATTATTTCTCCGTGGTTGATCAATTTATTAAATTACTAGCTTTCGCCCGCGACACCGTCCGCGTAGAGTTAAAGAAAACATAATTGATTAGCCTATGTGTTCTTCCAGACTATGCTCTACATATACACCAAATTTTATCGAAATCCGTTGAACCGTTTAGGCTACAAACTTTCACAAACATCCATCCATCTAAACTTTCGCATTTATTATATAAATATTAAGTATGATAGCGTAAATGTACGTTTGAATAGTAAACCAAAGTAATCAAATCAAATAAGTTCTTGTCACAAATATTTCTTGTGTAAAATGTGAATGTAATACCATATTTATTTGTATAAAAACAAATTAATTATAGGATAGTTTTATTACAACCTAAAGCCAAAAGTGCATAAAAAACGACTAGAATGATATAATGATATTCTTTTTATAAAAAAACGCAAAACGCGGCGGTTTTTGTTGCATGTAAAGTGGCTTCAAGTCACGTATAAATCTATTATTTGAAAAATTTATTTCTGGCCGAACAAACCGGCTTGTGATCGTTTCAACGCGATAATACTGTTTACAGTCGAACAGTTGGCTCGAGTCGTGTGAACTGTTATCAAGCGACGCCGACACTGTTAACAGTACAAGGCTTCCTTTTAAGTTTGATATATTACGTTTTACCGTTTGACTATCATTCATAATTCTTTACTCAGTCAGTTAGAAACTTATATAGAACGGTTTTTAATCTACTTCAAAAGGAGGTTGAGAACCTCTTATTTCTCAATCCGTCTGCAAGTTTTGTTACGTCAAAACTTTGCTCCTTGCACGCCGATTTTAAAGATTTTTTTATTTGAATACTGGCAATTTTGGTCTTATTTTAAAATGGAGCAGATAAATTGTCATGGAACTAGCTATTGCTCGCGACTTCATCTACGTGAAATTTAAGAATATAGCCAATGTTTACAGCGATAACTTTTTAATGGCGAAAGAAATGTTGAAATCGGCCCAGTAGTTGTTGAGTTATTTCAATACGTACAAAAATCCAAATGTTTCCTCTTTATAACATTATATTAGTAAAGATTATTATAGATAAAATGCAAAAAGTGATTGTGAGCGTCAGAAATGTCAGCAGTTTACTTCTAAATAAACGAGGGTTGATTGAATCAAAGCTGGTAATAAGCGTCCCTTTAGGGTATAATGTAAGGAAATGAGACCTCCGAAATATCCGTTACGTAATTGGAAGGTATTCGCAAATGTGAATTATTCTTGCATGGTTCATGTTTCTCGATTTTGTGACGAGTACGTGTACCACCACACAGAAGACAGGCGTAGATTTTATTTGACTGATTTGTCACTGTTTGCCTTGAAGAGGCATTTACAGCTTCACGGAACTTGAGGCTAAACCTCGTTTATAAGTAACTAAGCTCCTGAGGTAAGAGCCTCGGGAGCGTTTTATGAATACATAGTTACGTTTTTATGCAATTTTTTTCGATAATTCCACCATCCGTAATGTTTTAAAAATGTCAAAACCTGTTTATTTTCTTTTAAATTAAACTGCTAACCAAAATACGTAGAACGAATTCAAATAACCCACTAGTTTTTATAAACGCAAATGGAAAAACATTAATAAATATTTATAACTTTACGAGTATAATATACACGCACTAAGGTAATAAATTTTGTTCAGTGTTTTATCCTATTTTAATATGTCTAAAACAAGGTTTTATAATATAAACTTTAAGAACTAATAACAAGACTCTTTTTAGTTGCTAAATTTAGATCTCATTTGTTTTTATAAATAAGTCATTGACGTCATTCGATTTTATTAATATTCATTGCATTAAACAAGTTAGTGATATTTAATTATATTTATTATACATTTATTAATATTTAATTAAAACAGTCGTAAGCTCTGAATATCTTACGAAATGCACTTGACTAATGACGACTTCGACCGCACTAAGACACGAAAGACTCGGGTTATTTTAAAGTATTATGCTTTTTGTCTGTGTAAGGTATTGGTGGGCTTCCTATCCCATAATTTGCTTGTATATAATTTGCTTGCATGGTAAGGATAGAAAGGGGAAGAGATTCGATAACTTGTTATATGTTGTACTAACATTATACCGCAACTCCGTCCACGTGGGATTAAAAAGAAACAAAGTAAATTTGCTATGTGCTCTTCCAAACTATGCTCTACATCTATGCCTTTCATTGAGATCCTTACATCCGTTTATGTGGCAAACTCTAACAAACATTCATTCATCCATCTAAACTGTTATAATATTAGTAAGATTTCTATTGCAATTCTTAAAACGGTTAATAAATAAATAATATACTAACATATATTACTGTTCTCTGGTGATAGTATCAGACGATTCGACCTTTCCATATTCTTCGTCGTCTTAAGTTCGTGAGAACTTGTTTAAGTCTTTAATGATGCCAATTATAAACTCGATTGCAACAATCTCATTACGATTTCCATATTAAAATCTTTCTTAACTTTATATTTATAAATAACTAAAAAGGGAAGGGATACCTTATTGGACAAAGCAACTTTGTGTCCTAAGGTGAACAAGTGAATTGATTTCAAATATTACTTAAATAAATGCAAAAGCATAGATTATTATTGTTAATTGTAGGTACAATCGCGAAATTTTTACCCTTCTGTGTCCGTTAAAAAGGTATATCGCTAGAATTATATTATTCCTGAAGGGGCAAATTCTTACGACCTCTCTCAAGTATAGCGCAGGTGGACGATAGCGTGACGATATCAGAGAATTTCCTCCATAACGAACCTTAAAAAGGGTTCCGGTTATAAATAAGATTGCGAAAAAAAGAAAATTCAGACACAAATGCTATGAATGTTTCTTTTTATAGTATTAGTTGTTATTATTGTACCTTGTAAAGCTTTTTGAATACAGAATGTGATGTTTTCACGTTCATTTGTTTATTAATTAAAGAGCGTCGCTGGCGCAGTTGTAAAGTGCTTGACCGGACCGTATCATAATATTTACGTGTAGGTTCAATCCCTGGTAAGTATTAATATGATTTTTGAATTGCTAAACACCGGCGTTCTTACCTGCACATATCGCCAACGAAATTCAAAAATATATGTAAAGTCAAAGAGGACATGTGTATCCGAGCTAACGTTAGCGAGTTTCAAATAAGATGCAAGTCAATGACCTCGAACTGTCAAAAAATCAAGAAAACACTATTTTCGTGAATATATTTTGAGCTGCCTCTACCTTGAGTTGATTGCTTAGATGTCCCAATAGCGCGGGTTCATGCACTTTCATATTTAGAAAAGCATTGTACATTCTATTCTTACATATCTTACTAGGTTTTGCCTGCGACTCCGTCTGTATGTAATTAAAAAACAAAAGTAGTCCAGTTCTTCCATACTATGTTTTACATCTATGCCAAATTTATCGATCTCGCTAAGCAGGCAACAAACTCTTTCAAATATCAATCTATCCATCTGAACTTTGGCATTTTTAATATTAGTTGAGATTAGTAAGATATGAGGGGTATAAAGTCTTCAGATTTTATTTTATTTCCACTCATATAATATGACTGGCTGTTCCCATGCGGCTTCATCCGCGTGAAATTATAAAAACTTTATTTCAT
>LD688949.1:1744579-1762650 GCA_003118335.3 Papilio memnon | reverse complement strand
TAGTATAGATTTATGAAAGTAATAATCTTTTAATTATTTTATTTTAAAGATTTTATAGAGACATGACCAAACCATCGTTAAGAGATATCCTTTCTTTTCTTTATAATTAATTCACATGTTAATAATTGTTAATTACCACCAAAAGTATTCCATTTTTTTTCAGTTCAATATCCGATAAATATTTCGAACAAAAACTATCACTTTGATATGTAGCACAGGTATTTTAATTACACATCAAAATTAAGCGCATTTTTCTCATAAGATGCAATTAATGAGAGAAAGGAATTTAATCCACACGCTCAATCAAGTACCGATATCGAGCAGAATGTGGCGAAACCTTTCGCTGCAACAATTTTGTACAAATTTAAAATGTAACGGAACGCACCGGTCAAAAGAAACCTGTCCTCGCTTTGCATGAATTACATTATTAAAAATTCACAATAGACCGGTTTTAACATGCTATCATTTTTTTTGGAAATCGTTATAAAAAAATTATGGTGAAACACTTAGAATACCTTGTTTTCCTATCGGGGATGTTGACTTCCTGACGAAAAAGTTGTCAAAACCATGTCTTATTTTAACATAAAAACTTTATCACGTTTCTTTCATAGGGAATTAACTTCGTTAAAATTGTTTTGCTTTCATCAAAAGTAATTAATTACGAAGGAATCATTTTACGAAACTGCTCAAGTGGTATTGCTCCATTTTTAACATTGGCTGTTGTTCAATTTTGTAGGAAGCATTTATTTTATCTAGTGTTACCGACAAGTTAGAAAATATCGTTAATTTATTTGTTTTCTTGCAAAAGTTACTTCGTAACGTTAGTTCTTAGAGTTAATGTTTAGCATTTCTCATATTAAAGTTTTTGATGTATTCATTTGATTAGATATTATTAAGCGGCATTACTAAAGGTTGAAGTTGAAGTAAGATTTTCCCTTTTTCTGTTTTTGTCTAGCTGCCATTCTCGGATTAAACAGACACTGAGGAAAATCCTTATTGTAGATTTAAAAAAACATTAAACAACACTTAAGTGTAATTAATCTTCTAAGTTTTACTATAAAGTTTTCGTCCATACATTTTCAACTCATTTCAATAACATTGAATATCTTACGAAAAAGTATAATTTTATTTTCAAATAAACATTACCTGACTATGAATATTTTATTCGTAAATTTATAGCTAGTTGGGACATATCAAGACCAATAAGCTTGTATGTATTTTATTACTAGTAATGAAAAACATAATTACATGAAGACAATAAACAATATTGATATTTCGCAACAAGATAAAAAGTTTAACGATGAAATAGCGTCCAATACCAGACTTTATTAGAATAGAAATATGCCAAGTTACATTTTTCTAACCGTTAGAACCTTCGTACACAAGGCCACATAAATCTTTAGAACTAATATCCTTGCGTTGCGAGTATCGCGTAGTGCGAGCTCCGAAAACGAATCGTCGACGAGTATTTTCCATATTCAAGATCGCAGCGACTCATGACGATCTTAACTGATTGCGAGCGAATAGCTTTAGCGATGTCAGATACAAATGTCGACGACGCTTGCTTGTGTACGACATGCCTTAAATCTCACCGTATTAAACCTCATGTTTCACGGAAATTCTTCGACGGTAAAGCCCGTACCGTAATGTCAATCTCTAAGGACAAAGATGCTCGAATCTCGTTTATTAAAGGAATTAGTTTCCACTAAGAATATCTGAAATAACTACGACGACCTTTTACTAACAATGTCTCAAGTAAATAAGATACTTCGTACAACATATCAAAAGAATGTACTATTTACATCATTTCCATTTACTTATTGTACTATAACATTGTAGAAATCTAATCATAATGTAAAAGGTAATCATATTTAACATATTATGTGATCTTAGTTTTTCTATATCTATACTAATATAATAAAGCGTAAACACACACTTCTTTGTTGCCTAAGATGTCAGCAATTACAGCATATTTTTTAATAATTCTTTTTTTATAAAAATCCCACACGTTACGCTTTAGGCTATATATTTTCACGCCATTAAACTTAGGGGGTAAATATTTTTTATAAAAACCCTAATGTGGGTAAGAGACCATAAGTTGCTGCCAACATCAAGGAAGCAAGATTGCCATAGTAAGGCAATTGGTATTTTGACATTTGCAATTGATAATTTGACAAATGTAAAGAATAAAATAAAGTTTTTATAATTTCATGTGGATGAAGCCGCACGGGCAGCTAGTTTAAAAAATAAAAATAATTCGATATAACTGTAGAAATCCACTGCTTGTTTTTTAAAGTTTTAACTACCAATAAAATTTATTAAGCATATACACATCTATGCTAATAAGGATGTATTTTTTATGTATAATAAATAAACTATTTTTATTATTAAACGAGCTGTCGCCTGCAAACTTCGTTAGCGCAAATTTTAACCACCCATTACGTAATTTTGACAGCGTGGAATTAAAAAAAAGCCTATGCCCGTCTATGTAAGCAACTCTTCAGTGAATGTCCGGTCGAAATCGGCCCAGCCGTTTCGTTTACCTGGAATAAACGCTTGCGGACAGACAGACAAACATTTTTTAAATGCGACTTTCGTTATCAGCAACGCAAATACATCATCTTCCTGAAATCCGGAATTTTTCTTTTAATATTACAAACAGACGCTCCAATTTTATTATATGTATAGACTAGTTTTAAAAATTCTTTCACTATTACAAAGCTACAATATCTCTGAGTAACATACTTGTAATTAACCTTAAGTTTTTTGTTTGATTTACTATTTTCTGTAAGTTAGCTGTAAGTTGTCCATAAATAAATAAAATAAAAAATAAAAATAAAATAAAAAATATTTTTTACTTAATTCCAATCCATAAAATGACCCATTTAATGAATATACTGTAATTTGACTTGGACCTTGGCTATCTGCAATATGTTTTATGCTTTAGTGTTAAAAACTTGTATTAATCTTAGTGCATTTCGTTGTATCAAAAGCTGCCGAAAACTTGCCAAGAGCGGAAAATGTAGCGTTTACTGCATTAGTACAGTCTATAAAAGATATTTACGATATATGTTGGACAATAAATATTAATAAAAAAATGGAAACGCATAACGATAAAAAAATCAGATATTTGGCAGTAGTACAGTTTTGTTTTAAAAAAATATTTCTACCAGAACTCACGCGAATGTACCCTAATCTTCAAGAATGAATGAATGACTAGCTATCGCTCCCGATTCCGTCCGCGTAGGATTAAAAAAACAAATATAAGTAGCCGATGTGTTCTTCCAGACTATACTCTACATATATGCCAAATTTCGTAGAGATCCGTTCAGCTGTTTAGCCTACAAACTCGAAGAAATATCCATCCATCCATCTAAACTTTCGCATTTTTTTTTATACGATAAGGTGGCAAACGAGCAAGCGGCAACCTACATCCGCCGAAATGGCGAAGCGACCGCTGCCCATAGACATCCGCAATTGCAGATGCGTTGCCTACCCTAAATCGACGGAGTAGGAGACTCGCATAAAGAGGATATTTCCCCTTCCTATGCGTCTCCTCCACCGTCAAATCCACTTTCCCATCCAAACCTTTCCTTATAAGAAAAGGGCGGAACGGGAAAGGGACTAAAGTTGGGCCTCCGGTACCACACTCATCAGACGAAACGCGGAATTGCTCGCACTTCACGCCAGTCTTCTGTGTGGTCGTGGTATTGCGGTAGGCGAGCCGACCCATTTGTGCTAAGATGTTAAAGCGGGCTCTACCACTTAAATTTGTATACATTTATAATATTAGTAAGATTCAACAGTGCGGCATTTTAATTTATACAGTTTAGACACTACTCATTTAATAACCTTTTTAACCGACTTCAAAAAGGAGAAGTTTCGCAATTCGATCGGTATTTTTTTTATGTATGTACTTAGTACTTACAATGATTACTTTTAAGTTTGAATGAGGAATAACATCTTGTCCTACTTTCAAAATTAAAAACTATCCAATAGTTTTTGAATTTATCTTAAAAAATTTACCCAATAACGGGAATTTTTGTCTTGAAGTCGGTTTTTATGTTTACAAAATCTGTACATTGAGATCTTGAGTCTAAGTTAACAAAAATAACGTATCTTATGGAATAAAAAAGACCATAAATTTCAAGGTCAAGAAAACTCTAATGGTTTTTCGCACGGTATAAAATTATAAACAACAATTCAAATATGAACCTCTTGACTTCCTAGGTGATCATAGATAATGTGAATTAAAATGTTCTATAGTTACATGTTGTTTTTTTTTACCATTATTCATTTGAATCGTAGTTATCACATTCATACTTATATTAAAAATGCGAAAGTTTAGATGGATGGATGGATGTTTGTTAGAATTTGTAACCTAAACGGCCCAACGGATTCCGGTGAAATTTAGCGTAGACGTAGAGGATAGTCTGGAAGAACACATAGGATAGTCAGTTCTGATTTTTTTAATTCCACGTCCACGGAGTCGCGGGCGAAAGTTAGTATTTTATGTTATTTGATATTAAAAGAACAAAGTGTTCTTTATCTATTAAACATTTCTTTTTTTTTTTCATTTTCTTTTTGTGAAGTCTAAGCAATCATAATCATCATCACGAGCTCACTATACGTCCCCACCGAGGGGCTCGGAACCAACCCTAAGTTAGGATGACTAGGCCATAGTCAACCACGCTGGCCAAATGCGGGTTGGTTGACTTCAAACATATCTTTGAATTTCTTCGCCGATATGTGCAGGTTGCATCACGATGTTTTCCTTCACCGTAAGAACGTCGGGTAAATTATGTACCTATGAAAAATCGAATAATCGAAAATAACATTGGTACATGGCGGAATTCGAACCCAAGACCTGTATATTACAAATCAAGTGCTTAAACCACTGAGCCACCGGCGCTCTTGCAATCATAATATTAATAGAATAATTCATTAATAATTAGTATCAATATGTTTCTTTACTATTTATCGGTTAGCCTTAATTGCAAAAGAAATTTAATTCCTCTCGTTAAAAATAAGTACACAAAGAATTAATTTAAACCCGAGTAAGGACCGTGTAGTCACGGTAAGGTATCCCTTCAACACAGGCTCGTAACAAGAGTTTGGGTCAGATTAAACATGACGCGTTATCAATCAGCAAAGAAGGCAAATATGACGTGAAAAGATTTTTGTATTTATGAAGCTAAGCGTAGTCTTTCGTTAACCCAATTAAGCCCTTAGCGCTATATTTCTGGTGTTAACAGCCATTTTGTTAAGGCTCGGAAGATTATTGGTTGCTAATTAGTTACGTCCCAACGGTAGATTAAAAGAATATTTGATACAAGAATTATAATAAAAGTATGTATTTTGCACTGATTTTTTTATAAGTAAGACTAATTTTCGCCAGCGACTCCGTACGCGTGGAATTAAAGATAACATTATTGAGTACCCTGTGTTCAGACTAACCTACCGTCTATGCCAAATTTCATCGAGACCCGTTGAGCCGTTTAGGCTGCAAACTCTAACAAACATCCATCCATCTAAATTTTTCACATTTATTATATTAGAAAGATTATCTAAAGAACTAAATTTAGTTTAATGTAGCTAATGTTAATTAAAACATTATCGAATGCATTGCGAACGACGCAATCACGAGTATGTTTAGTGACATTATCTTCCAATGAATCACATGTAAGACTATGTTTAAATATATTACTGTACTAATATAATAAAGCGTAAACACACACCTCTTTGTTGCCTAAAATGTCAGCAATTACAACATATTTTTGAACAATTCTTTTTTTAATAACAAGCCCTACACTTACGTCACGCTTTAGGCTATATCTTTTCACGCCTTTAAACTTAGGGGGTAAATATTTTGGATAAAAACCCTAATGTGGGATAGAGACCATAAGTTGCTGCCAACATCAAGGAAGCAAAATTGTCATCGTTGTCATTTGTGCATTTGACATTTGCAATTGAGAATGTCACAAATGTAAATAATAAAATAAAGTTTTTATAATTTCACGCGGATGAAGCCGCACTCGAACAGCTAGTAGCATTATAAATCACTAACAGCCGAATACTGGAACGAATCTTAAACACTTCGCTTCGTAAACGCCGCTTACGATCATACTAATATTATAAATGCGAAAGTTGAAGATGTTTGTTAGAGTTTGTAGCCTAAACGGCTGAACGGATTTCGATTAAATTTGTTACTTCATTGTATTAGTTCAACCTAACACTAATGAATTACTAGGTAATGATAAAATAAATGGAAACATCAGCATCCCAGCTTAAAAGTCGTTCCAATGTTCCGTAAATCATTATTCTGTAATTTCTTATTGGTTTTCAATAATTAATTTCGTTAACAGACACATTAATACTCTCTTTTCCACAAAGGAAGTAGTCGTGGAATTCCGAGGCCTGCGTTCTCGCAAGTGTAATTACAGTGGAAAAGAAGTCTTACTTGAACGTGGCGGCTGTCACTGTAGGATATAGACCCAATATAATATGTTTAAAACGAAGAAAGAGAATAAAAAAGTGGTACTATATTGAGGTACTTACCTAAACGAAATCCATCGAATCTTAGCTTATTTTCTTCTATCTACTCGTATATAATAAAATTGGAGTGTCTGTTTGTAATATCGATAGAAAAATTCCAGATTTCGGGAAGATGATGTATTTGCGTTGCTGATAACGAAAAAAGCATTTAATTTTTTTTGTCTGTCTGTCTGTCCGCAAGTCGCGTTTGTTCCGGGTAATCTCCGAAACGGCTGGGCCGGTATCGACCGGACTTTCATTGAAGGATAGCTGACAGAGACGGGCATATTATAGACTACTTTTTATCTTAATATCGCGTGCACGAAGTCACGGGCAACAACTAGTCATAAAATAAAACACGTGGCGTGTTGAAATATGGATAGCCAAATGTGTTTATACGCCAGTAACACAAATAAGCTAAGCGATATTATTTAACGTCTTTTACGCTTCAAATAAAAGTGCTGATACAGTCTTGTATTTGGAGTTATATTTCAATTTCCTTTTATTGTTTTACGTAACATGTTATTTTAGTTTAGAATGCAAAATATGAACCTCATCTATATCTATCTATACTAATATAATAAAGCGTAAACACACACTTCTTTGTTGCCTAACATGTCAGCAATTACAGCATATTTTTGAATAATTCTGTTTTTAATAAAAATTCCTACACTTGCGTCACGGTTTAGGCTGTATATTTTCACGCCGTTAAACTTAAGGGGTAAATATTATGGATAAAAACCCTAAGGTGGGAAAGAGACCATAAGTTGCTGCCGACATCAAGGAAGCAATATTGTCATAATTTGTCATCATGTCATGTCATTTTGACATTTGCAATTGATAATTTGACAAATGTAGGTAAACAATGAAATAAAGTTTTTATAATTTCCCGCGAATGAAGCCGCATGGGAACAGCTAGTATATAATATAACTATAATATTATATATTTAATCGTTCAATTAATGACTACCTAACATTATTATTTGATTCTTTAATTTTTACAAATAAACTGTTTTTTACGTATAGCGATAAAATAAATGAATATTGGTTTTTTTTTCAAATTGAAAGCAAGAATGTTTTTAATAACAAAATACATCAAAAGCATTCCTCGTTCAAACAAACAACCTTAAAATTCGTTAAATTAAATTCATCCATGAACCGTGATTGGTGGATTGTAAGCATTTTAAGCTCTCAAACTTTGCCGAAAATTATATAGAATCAAAGCTCTTCATGGACACCCTAACTTTAGGGTAGGCTCCAAGCCCTTCGGTGGGGACGTATAGTGAGCTGGTGATGATGATGATGAAAGCTCTTCAGTCATTAAAATTTATTGTTAATTTGTTTTACGAAATAATTCGGGGGTAAACATTTGATCATCCCACCAAAACCTTTATTGATCAACAAAGAAAAGTGTATAGACAATAGACGACAATAATATTAAATACCTTTAAAGTTAAGCTAAAAAACAGGTGTTTTTATTAAGTTTTCCTTAATTTTCTAAAACTAGGTAAACTCTAGGTAAACAAAAATCTTTTTGGAGCATTCATACCCTACGAAAGTTTCCTTACCATCATGATCCAAATTTTTTTATAAGAAAAGGAGGCAAAAGAGCGTCGGGAACACAGAGGTGGTCAACGACACCCATTGACATCCGCAACACCCGAGGAACTACAGATGCGTTGCCGGCCTTTGAGAAAAAATACGTTTTTTAAATGCAATATACAAACATTATTTTTTATTTATGAGAGAAGATTGTTAATATTGATAAAAGCCTTTTAAATAACTAACCCCGTGTGAACCTAATTATAGTCATAGAGTCAATATTATTATTTTACGAGAAACACTACAAATTATTTACCAATATAAAATGAATTTTCAACGATAACATGGATAGACAATAACATAACTCTAGACAATAATAAAAATATTACCACGATTGTCACGTATGGAACTGCTCACATTTGAGTCGGGTATCGTCCATAAATAATATAAAATAATAAAACACGTACTATGTGTATAATATAATATGACTAAAAATCTAACGTCTACACTATAATGCATTAATTTATATTAAAACTGGCATTCGCTCGCGACTTCGTCCGAGAGGAATTAAAAAAAAAATATATGTAGCCTATGTGTGTGATGAACCGTATTTCATGTGTTACTCCAGACATTGTTTTATATCTGTGTCAAATTTCATTAAGATATGTTGAACGTTTGCAGAGTTATCGAGTAAATATGGAAAAATAAAATTACTATTTCCGCCAGCTATTTCCGGTATTAAAAGTAGCCTATATGTTCATCCCGACTATGTTCCACATCGATTCCAAATATCATCGAGACCCGTTCAGCAGTTTAGGTTAATTCTAACAAATATCCATTCATACGGCTATTTTCTTTCGCATTTATAATATCAGTAAGATTAGTAAGTAATATTATGTGCATATACTAAGCGTTATAAATATAAACGTATCAAGGTGAACAAAAAGCGCTACAAAAGTAAAGATTTTAACAAAAAAAGATAGTACAATTAGGTTAAAGAATTACTAGTTCAAGTGTATATTACACAATCTCCAAATTCTGCAGGCTTACTATTTTGACAGGAAGTTTTATGTGTAAGTTTATCTGATAGATAGTTATCTACCACTTTACTTCGACAATGTGAAACAGGCTCTAAGTGTAAAACTCTCGCTGTTTCTTTTAATCTCAGTCAATGGGCTCATACACACACTTCTTAGTAACGTAATATATTTATTTATAGAAATACTATCTTATCGACCGTTACATTACATTACCATTTGTGTGAATAAGCTTCCGTCCACGACTCCGTCCGCGTGGAATAAAAAAAATAAAAGCAAGTAGCCTATGTGTTCTTCCAGACTATGCTCTACATCTATGCCAAATTTCATCAAGATCCGTTCAGCCGTTTAGGCTACAAACTCTAACAAACATCCATCTAAACTTTCGCATTTAAAATATTAGTAAGATCAAAATTGAATTAATTCACGACTCAACTATTATTACTAACGCCGAGGTTAATATGTTCTTGAACAATAGAAGTACTACATACGATTGTATATTTGAATCATAAGTACATCAAATTCAAAGATACAACCTTCAGAATATGATAATAGTCACAAACATATACTTAGATACGAAACCACTGGAAATCGACTCCAATTTTTCGTTAACACCAGAACTAATAAAATTAATCGTCAAAACTTTTTCAATTTTAAACGTATATTACTTTGGTACCTTTCGCCTGCGACGCCATTCGCGTTCAATTAGAAAAAAACTGAAACCGAGTAGCCTATGTGCTCTTCCAGACTATCCTCTACATCTATACCAAATTTCGTCGAAATTTAGTTTAGTCGTTTAGCCGTTTAGTCGTTTATGCTACAAACTCTAACAAACATCCATCCATCCATCTAAACTTTCGCAAGCAAGGTTGCCATGGTTTGTCATCATGTCAAGTCATTTTGACATTTGCAATTTGTAATTTGAAAAATAAAGTTTTTATAATTCCACGCGGATGAAGCCGCACGAGAACAGCTAGTTATTTTATAAATTCTTTGAAATAAAATCTGAAAAAATAATTTGATAGTTTGAAGATATATAAAATTTTGTTTCTGCAAATTTTAAAACTATCCAAAAAAACTAATAGAATTTCTATTTGTATAATTCCACCATTTCTATCCATTTAAAAAGGAAACTGACTGACTATATATCACCGTTTAAACTACTATGTCTATAGCAGAGGTTCCCAAACTTATTCGCCTAACGCCCATTTAAAAAAACAGTTATTTTGAACCACTTCCCATTTCTTTTCACCTTAAAAAACATCAATAACATATCATGCTTGCTTAGAGTTTAATTAAACCTGTACTGTAAACAAGACTCCTCTTAGCAGAGATAGCAATTATAATGCAACTACACAATATTAAGGATATAGCCTTTTCTGGACCCCTTATTACGCCCACTTTGGGAAACACTGGTCTAGAGACTTTAATTAAGAACGAAATTTTCTGTTATTACATCAAAAAATCTAATATAGCTTACTCATGATCTAAAAATATAAAGCATGGGCCGTATTTTTCTTTCAGAATTACAACGTCAAGTAAATACTTGTAAATAAAAATAATTAAGTAATAATTTTAGCAACGCAGAAGTCGACGACAGGTAGTCTCTTATAAAACGTAATAAGTTATGTGAAATGAAGGACAAATTATCGATTACTTAATGTATGTGATATTTATATAAAAGGAGAAAGGAAAGGCATATATCTTGTAATGAGGACTGACCAATGTCCTATTATAATTTCATCAAGCGATCAGTTCAATAAATGCAATAATTTGAAACGTCTTACAGACATTTGTTACTCAAAGGTATTTCAGCTATCTATATCTAGTGCCAAAATCTTCAGAGATGCATATCCCGATGTTTTAATGATTTAGTGTCTGGTAAATCTAATATTAGAAAACCGGTAACATTACAACACAAAAAGGGGGATTTTTGAAATTTAAATAAATTAATCAAATGCATGAATTTTTAACAAAATTTAAGAAACTAAAAAGAATCAGCATAATTATTAAATGATGTTACAACCTCCTTGGCTTTACCACAAAAATATAAAAACAAAACAACGATCATCGCGTTTATAACCTTAGAATTAATTATAATATTTCAAAACGTCACAAAAAATGTGTTCGCTTAAAAAATTAATTAGTACACACACAAAAACGACACAAGCTGGTGGAACAACTTTACACAGCACAGTGTTAATTTTAAAATTATCTAACCGCACATTAATTTTTAAAATTAATATCCACAATTCACGGAGTGTACGTTTTTCCCGCGCAAACGAGCGTACGACACGTGCACATCCGCGCCCGGCCAGATCTTAACTGAACCTTGCTCGAAGTAATCTAACTCGGCTCATTCTTTTTTCGCGAAAACAACGAAATTTTATTTAATTTAACCTTTCCGGAACCGGTTTTTAATGATACCAAAATAAAAATATCTAAAAATAACGCCACGAAATAATTTGGTATTTGAAACAGGTTTTATATCGTACGAATCGATTGAAATTAGTTTTTTAAACTATGCAGATATACCTACCTCTTTATTTTATTAGATTTAGGTACGTGTATGTAGTTTTATTTAAACAATTCTTTCTACACATACAACCAACTAGTTAAATAGACAATATAAATCTATTAGGTTGCTATTAAAATAGAATAATGCTGTCTAGCAACAATTTTTCTTTTAATTAAACTTCTAATGCAAGCGAAAACACTTTCAGTTATCATAATTCATACTAATATAAATGAGCAAGTTCAAATGGATGGATGTCTGTTACTTTTTATCTCCAAGACTATCTTACTAGGATACTAAGTTTTTAAATTTCGAGCGATGTAGCGGGCAAAACCTATATACCTATATACATAATTATCAGCAAATTCTTCCAAGCAGAATTTAAAAAAAATCTAGTAATAAATATAACCAAGTACTACTCAGTGATAATTTAACTTTCTAAGGGATTTTTTTTAATCGGTCAAGTCCAGATACAGATACATATCTTCTATTATATCATTATACTAGCTGTTGCTCGCGACTTCGCCCGCGTGAAATTAAAAAATATAGCCTATGTTACTCACTGATAAATTACCTTTTTGACGGTGAAAGAATTTTTAAAATTGGCCCAGTAGTTTTTGAGTTATTTCAATACATACAAAAATACAAATCTTTCCTCTTTATAATATTAGTATAGATTAGTGTATATGTAAATATTGAGACTAATAAGACCTACTTCTTTAAATTTTGAAACGTGATATGAGTTTTATGTCATTTTAGTTATCTGTACTAATATAATAAAGCGTAGACACACACTTCTTTGTTGCCTAAGATGTCAACAATTACAGTATATTTTTGAATAATTCTTTTTTTAATAAAACGTCCTACACTTACGTCAGGCTTTAGGCTATATATTTTCACGCTATTAAACTTAGGGGGTAAATAAATTGGATAAAAATCCTAATGTGGGATAGAGACCATAAGTTACTGCCAACATTAAAGAAGCAAGATTGTCAATGTCAAAGACCTTAGTTGTCATTTTTGCATTTGAATTTTGACATTTGACAAATGTAAACAATAAAATAAAGGTTTTGTAATTTCACGCGGATGAAGCCGCACGGGAACAGCTAGTTAAGCATAATATCAAACTAAAGTAACTCGCATATTTCCCAAAACAATAAACCCAGTAGTTTGCCTCGTGACTTGAGAGTATGTAAATCGGACCTTTTTGTTGAAAAACTATAGCGTAACAAATATTTCCTAGCGAACGGTCCGATAGGGACTTGATGATAGTAAAATATATCACAAAATCAGCTATTCTTTGTAGTCAAAGAGACTCTTGTATGTCGTAAATCGATCGGTGGCTCCTACGTAAACTATATTATGTTTAAAACACTAATTTTACAAGACATACGAATGATTATGAAGATATAGATTAGCTGTTGCTCGCGCCTTCGTTCACGTGGAATTAAAAAATAGTAAAATGTATAGCCTATGTTTCTCACTGATAACGTAGCTTTTTAATGGTGAAAGAAATGTTGACATCGGTCCAGTAGTTTTTGAGTTATTTTAGAGTTTAGTTTAGAGTTATATAGTTATTTCCTCTGTATTATATTAGTATAGATAATATAGACAAATAAAATCTAGTTCGTCTTCCTAACGTTACTTTGAAATTTACATAGAAATTAGTATTTATCACGCTAATTAAAAAAAATTATACAAGGTGTAAATTGCAAAATTATGGCTTACGATAGTCTACGTAGGAGCCATCGAGATGCTCGGATTTTGATAGTTTCTACTTCGGTAGATTTTCACGGGTTTCAAACTTCGTTTATTCAATTGTTACCGAGCTTCGTTTAGGCTCGCACTGTAATGCTAGACACACACGTTAGGTATTATTATATGATAGTATTTTTAATTATTATCTATATCTATACTATTATATACTGTAATATTATAAAGGGGAAAGAATTGTATTTTTGTATTGTTATAACTCAAAAACTACTAGGCCGATTTCAAAAATTCTTTCACCATTAGAAAGGTAATTTATCTGTGAGTAACATAGGCTATATTTTTTAATTTCACGCGGACGAAGTGGCGAGCAACAGCTAGTTCATTATAAATTTATATTTGTAGTGTTGTCCATCCAACATTTGAATTGATTATGTCACAAACATAAATGACTGTACGAACATTAAAACGTATGTGGCATTTCTGTTGTGCTGACTTAAGTATCGGTTTCTTTTGTTTTTATTATTAATGCTTACGTCATCTGAAACCTTGATCTCACAGATAACAAAAAAGAATAGAGTAGTGGTTTATATTTTTGAGAATATAATACTTAACGGGGCGAAATGATTGATACTTTTTGAACGATTAAAGTTACTGGCCATTAATAATTTTGAGTACTGGCTGAATGTGCATCGGGCATGATAGATGTCAAGGCGATTATCGAATGACAGATGACAGTTGTCATTGAATGGTGGAAAGATGCGCTTTGTTACAATAATAATGTGTTAATCTATGTAAATGTTTGCAATTCGATTAGAGTGTGTTGTGAAGTTTTCAATAAGATGGTGGTCAACTAAGGATAGTGCTTCTAATGTTACGCGATTGTTATTGTAAAAATGAAGGTGTGCGAAGGCTTAATGTGCAATACATCGTTTCGGTCTTTCCTTTCCACAGCTTCGATTGTACAGTTAGCATCGTCTTACCGTTGAACTGTTAATATCGTTATCGTACATTGGATTAAAAAGCTTGAAGTGACGTCATTGAACTCGGGTCTCATGTTATTATGTTCGTATTATCATCAACATCTATTTAGTTTGAAATAAAATAACGTTCATAAAATATTTTTACGAAAATATTAAATTACGGCTTACACTTTAGTTCCCATTCAGTTATCTATACTAATATTATAGAAAGGAAAGATTTGAATTTTTGTATGTATTGATATAATTCAATAATTACTGGGCCGATTTCAAAAATTCTTTCAACATTAAAAAGCTACATTATCACTTAGTAACATGATATAATTTTATTTTTTAATTTCGTACTGACGAAGTCGCGAGCAACAGCTAGTTCAGTTATAATTTAAAATACAAGTAACATAAGGCAAAATATTTTGAAATAAATTGAAATAATTTAAATATAAAAATATTTCAACAAAATTACTCAGTTTTTCCTAATAATAGTCAACGATCAAAAATCTAAAAATATACATTTGCAATACCGCACACGCAACAACTAGAAAAAAAGTGAACAATGACTTATAAATAATGCATGTATTCGGTTTTCGACAAACATCTAAAATTAAGCAAATTTTCAGTAAATCAAGGTTGTACCATTTTAAATGTAAATTCTACACGATAAAAACAATAGGGTACTGCATAAATGAATTTGAAAATCTCAAAACTAATATACAATTGAAAAATCACTGGATTGCTTATCAAATGAAACGTTTTTCCTTAGTTTACCACATTATTCTAGTGCAAATATTTATAATCTTCAAGATAATAAATATCAACAATGAAGTAAATGGCAATAGGTTAAGATTTATGTGCGAGTAGTGGTTGCCCGTGACTTCGTTACGGAATTAAGCAAAAATCTTTCTTTGTTAAGTGGCCAAAGTTACTCCCGCATTTAAGGTATAGTAAAAGTCACGTCAACATCGGTCTAGCCTTATCGAAGACTAGCTGTTCTCGTGCGGCTTCATCCGCATTAAATTATAAAAACTTTATTTTATTGTTTACATTTGTCAAATTCTCAATTGCAAATGTCAAAATTCAAATGACAAAGGCCTTTGACATTGGATACCAATTACCGTACCATGGCAATCTTGCTTCCTTGATGTTGGCAGCTTGTAGTTGATGGTCCCTTTCCCACACGGTGTTCATTTACCACAAAGTTTGATAGCGTGAAAATATATAGCCTAAAGCGTGTCGTTAGTGTAGTGCTTTTTATTAAAGAAAGAATTATTCAAAATAATGCTGTGATTACTAACATCCTACGCCACGAACTAGTGTGTGTTTACGCTTTATTATATTAAGTATAGAGAAAAAAATGTTTTTTGTTATTAGTAACGCAAATACATGTATAGGATATGTTTGTTTCGATATTAAATACATACACTACAATTTTATTAACATCTATTGATTACAGCAAACGTAAGTGGACACTAGCTCTAGACGTTTCCGCCAATAGTTTAAAAGGTCAAGCAAAATAACCTAAGCCGATTAAAATACAACATTGCTTTGAATATTGCACATATTAGTGTATTGTATCGTCTGTTAATTAAACTATAACAATAAAAACTGGTTATATTTAAAAAATAATTGTTTTTCATTAATTTATGTCTATTTCGCTAAATGTAATCAATATTAAAAAAATCCCTATTTAATCCAAGGTTATGTAAACATGAATTTTATTGAGTTTGAAATTATCGTAAAGGTAACGTTATCGAATAAAATGAGTTGATTGGGAAAGTAAAAAAAATTGTTTGTAGAAAGTTTTTTTTTCATACAAAAGTCACTATTCTGATTCAAACAAAAAAAAAACAATGACATCGATGACCTGTGACTATTTTAAACAATAAAACGACACGATAATATAATTTTAGCAATATAACATACTTGTTTACATAAATAATGTAGTTGTTAATTGATTAGGCTGTAATAACAAATCACGCAAAGGTGCGCTACAAAAAGTCAAGCGATGACGACATCTCCCCTCCTCTCTCCTAACAAAATTTAGAATAACAGCCATATTTCTTAGTATTCGTATATGTGCCTTAATTTTTTCAATAGCAAATATTCCGTTCCAAAGAAATGGTTGTTGGTATTCGAGTAGTATGTGTGGTGTATTTCGTGGTAATCTAGCCAACAAAATAACACAAATAGTTAAATTTGTTCTTAATACTTATCCCCTTACTATCCACCATATTTGGTACCTTTAGGTCTTATTACTCTATTCTTTGTAACAGAAAATGATGATAAAAGGGTTGGTATTACTAAGATCACGTTTATTACGTTCGTCTACGATAAAAAAAATAAAAGCAGTATTGAAGTAACAGAGAGCTTTACACTGAATCTCTACTAAATGTTCCTTATTGAATCTTAATTAAAAATACTTACACTATTTAATAGCAAATATTAAAATACGAACCACAACTGTACCTTGCTCATTAAAAGTGTTAGGAGTAAAATATAATGAATTGTTTTATAATACACACTAATTACCGTATAATAAAACTATGTTATGGAAAAGGGAAAAAGTAAGTAAATTTGCTTAGACTTTTGGGACAATCATAACACGTTAATGTAAGTTTTTCCTTGTCCCGGGTCAATGAAATAGTTTCTAAGTGTAGCTTATGTGTTTTTCGTGTTAGACACATTTAAACGACCATAATAAATGGTTCACTAAAACAGAGCCCACTCACAACAGATTGAAATCTATTTTTATTTACTTGTTTACATCGTTCTAGACATAGGCAAACATTTGGCTAGTTACAATGTCTAGACGTTCTCTAACGCACTTAATTACATTTAAGCTTATTGTCGTATTCGCTATAAAAGGTCAGAACACTTATTGTATACACATGTACAGTTAGTTGCACAAATATGTAAATATTTTTAGCTTTAGAAACTTGTATACGTTTCGATTTCTGAATTATCCAAGGACTTATACGTCCGTATACTTTCAATCTAGTATATATACTACTAGCTGTTGCTCGCGACTTCGCACGCGCGAAATTAAAAAAATATAGCCTATGTTACTCGCAGATAAATTACCTTTCTGAGGTTGAAAGAATTTTTAAAATTAACCCAGTAGTTTTTGAGTTATTTCAATACATACAAAAATACAAAAATACAATCTTTCCTCTTTATAATATTAGTATAGACTAGCTGTTGCTCGCGACTTCGCCCCCGTGAAATTTAAAAAATACAGCCTATATTACTCACAGATAAATTACCTTTCTAACGGTGAAAGAATTTTTTAAATCAGCCCAGTAGTTTTTGAGTTATTTCAATACATACAAAAATACAAATCTATCCTCTTTATAATATTAGTATAGATATAGATTGAAGCATATCTGCATGCACATTTTTGAAGGCGTATACAAGTTTTTTAAGTTTTGTAAATGTGTACATACTTATGCATCGGACTGTACCATTCATTACTCTAGGGATGTCAGCAATAACAGAATATTTTTGAATTATTCATTCTTTTATAAAAAGCCCTACATTTACGACACGCTTTAGGCTATATATTTTCACGCTATTAAACTTAAAAGGTTAATTAAATTTGATAAAAACCTTCGTGTGGGAAAGGGACCATAAACCACAAGCTGACAATATCAAGGAAGCAAGATTGCTATGGTACGGTAATTGTTATCCAATGTCAAAGGCCATCGTTGCCATTTGTGCATTTGAATGACATTTGCGATTAATAATTTGACAAATGTA
>LD688949.1:1730502-1744537 GCA_003118335.3 Papilio memnon | reverse complement strand
AGTTTTATAGCAAATTTCTCAATATATATTGTTTTTCCTTAAAAAGGAAAATCATTTCGTGACTCTAGTTTTAATACTTTAGTCAAAATAACAAAAAAAATATTTAGTTTAAACGTAGCATGTCTTACGATAAAAAATTCAGACAGTCAAGCGGACGCCTAGTCACCTCTAACTTAGAGTAGGCTCAAGATCTTCGCAACCTTTTTCTTTAAACACAAAATCTTTGTATATCTATACTTCTATACTAATATAATAAAGTGAATAACACACACTACTTTGTGGCGTAAGATGAAAGCAATTTACAGCAATTTTTTAAATTATTCTTTTTTTAATAAAAAACCCTACACTTACGTCACGCTTTAGGCTCTGTATTAGACTTAGGGGGTAAATAAATTGGATAAAAACCCTTTATGTGGGAAAAGGACCATAAGCTTGCTGCCAACATTAAGGAAGCAAGGTTATTATGGTAACGGTAATTTTGACATTTGCAATTGAGAATTTGACAAATGTAAACAATAAAGTAAAGTTTTTATAATTTCATGCGGATGAAGCCGCACGGGAACAGCTAGTTTGAGACTATAAAGATAACTGAATAGCATTCTATATGTGCAGTCCCGGAAATCCGCGGTTTTCTACTTCAGGAAAAATTGCCTTGTTCATTGCAACGAGTCAAACTCCGCCTCCTACAAATAACTTAGATAGCAGTGAGTGCAAACAAAGAGATAATAATAAAAAGAAACTAGCCGGTCTTTTTCCCGCGTCTCGTTTCAAAATTTTCAAACGAGTTTTTAAGGTGGAACCCCGCCAGTTTCCCCGACTGTACTTCCCAGAGGTATAATTTCTAAAGATCAAAGTAAATTAATAATGAAAATGATGTCAAAGTCAAACTGAAAGCTTAAAAGTTTTCTCATTATCCGAGACAAAGTTTTTGTTCCACTTCCTTCGTCCTGCTTAAATATCTTAGCTAAAACAGTTTTTAATAAAATTAACAAATTTAGTATAAATAAAGCGTTAAAAGATAAACAATAAGATTTATTGAATGAAATCAATTAAAGATGTTTAATTACGTTAAGAAACTCGTTTTTGACCGACTTCCCAAAAGAAAGAGGTATTCAAGTCGTCTGTATGTTATTATTATTATGTTTTATGTGTGTTACGCGATAGCTCCGGCCCTGGTGGACCGATTTTGAAAATTCTTTTTTTATCCGAAAGGTAGTGCTTGCAGGTGGGTCCCATTTTTTTTTCTATTAACCGTGAGTTACCACTACCGAAATTCTTGAAAAAATATTATGATATTCTGTATTCTTCTATTTTAGTTCAGAGTGTGGAACCATGTTGAAAAATTTATAAAATCCAACCAAATTTGATTCCTAAGTTATAAATCCATTTCAAGTTTTTTGGCTAAAATTATTTTAAAAACCTTTTAGAGATTACTTATTATTAGAACAAATAACTAATAGTGGGACATCGGACTTAACTTTAGTTGTATTTTTTTTATTGCATTTCTTAGTTATTTTTTAATAATACAAACGTTTTAACGCATTATGTATTTCAACGAAATTAAGATTGAAAATAAACTTGCAAATTGAGCGAAAAGTGCCTCATTTCCTTTTTTTCTGATACACAATTTGTTTTTATCTACAACAAGAAAACACATTTGTAACACGTAAAATAAGTAAAATCACAAATTCAAGGAAATAAAATAGTGTAGTTCATGGAAAGGATCAAGTTACGTTGTAAAAATTTACACCTTTTTTTTTTTAAATCAGGTACTTTTTAATTGTAACATAGCCATTAATTCGATTTCAAGCAAGTAACGATCTTACATATCTCGCAATCTGAATTCTGTTTCCTTTTTATTTTTAAGCCGTGGTGATTTCGGTTTTTTTAATCACCTAATAATTCTAAAGATGGGAACATTGATAACGTAGCTATAAAAGCAAACAAGAGAAAAAATAGATTTTTTTTTTCTAAATATCGGTGGCAATATTTCTTTAACGTCATTAAATTATTGGTCGCTTTATGTGTATTTAATCCAAACTCAATAAATATGGCATGTTAAACACGCCCAAGCGTCTCTTGGTGAGTCAACGAGACACAGGAAGACCACACAAATCACACAGGTCAAAATTAAGGTGGCTAAATGATGTCGAATTAGATCATAAAAAATATCGGCGTCAACGGTTGGAGACAAAAGCCCAAAAATATATGGGTATATGACGAGGCGCAAGCCGACCCGCGGCTGTAGTGCCGCTGATGATGATCTAAACGTTTGTAATATAACGTAAAAAAATATCAGTATCTACTGAATCAGGGAAAATAGCGATAAACACCATAAGGTGAGACTAAATTCAAATTATAAACACCAAATTCAGGGTAATGCCTATCTGTGGTCATATTTAAAATATATTCGAATTCTAAATTGAAGAAAATATTTGTATATAAATGTAGATTAATCTATACTAATATAATAAAGCGTAAACACACACTTCTTTGTTGCCTAAGATGTCAGCAATTACAGCATATTTTTTAATAATTCTTTTTTAATAAGAAGCCCTACACTTACGTCACGCGTTAGGCTATATATTTTCATGCTATTAACCTTAGGAGGTAAATATTTTGAATAAAACCCTAATGTGGGAAAGAGACCATAAGTTGCTGCCAACATCAAGGAAGCAAAATTGCCAGCGTTGTCATTTGACATTTGCAATTGACAATGTCACAAATGTAAATAATAAAATAAAGTTTTTTATAATTTCACGCGGATGAAGCCGCACGCGAACAGCTAGTATTGTTATAAAAATTATTACATAATGTTACAACTTACCATTGAAAGGCAAATCCAGTCCTTATCGAGTAAAGCCTTATTATTCGGTTATCTAGGAAGCTGCTAGCTCGCGCGATGCATTGCTTGGTAATAAAAAACGCAGTACAATATTCTACGCCGCTCGACAACAAAGGAAAATGGATAACACATCACTAGCTTTTCGAATGTAATACTAAAAATATTTTTAAATCGCAGACTGCCCGTAACCCAACACTAGGCGATTGCACTCCGAGCACGAAGACCTCACGTCCGACCGATCCCATGTATTTATGTGGTATCGTCTTATGCGAGAAAAAAAGACCGTTATAATCGACCTTATATTTAAGTCAAACTAAACACATACTAAAGTGAGAAAGATGTGGGGGCCAATTCTTATAAGTCTTACTTTACCGCTTTGAGCATGTCGTTTTTTTGTGTCTGTATTTTGTTTTTAATTATTTAACCGTGATTTTCAACTGTCGTAAGCTGTATAAGAACATTTTTTCTCTTTTTTTCAATACGAGGGCAACATTATTGTTACAGAGGCTGTTACGACAGAGTAAATTCATCTTAAGAGCAACTCATAGTACGAGTATTATTATAAATGCGAAAGTTTAGATGGATGTTTGTTAGTGTTTATACTCTAAACTGCTGAAAGGATGTCGCTGAAATTTGACATATATATACACGATAGTCTGGGAGAATACGTAGGCTATTTATTTTTGTTTTGTTTTTTAATCCCACGTGGACAGAGCCGCGGGAGAAACCAGGTAATTAAAATAATCTTGACTTTTGTACTATTCATCATCATCAACTTGCCCTTACCCCTTACGAAGGGTCGGCACAGTATGTGCTGCTCTTCCATACATTTCTATCAGCTGTCATATCTGAATCCACTCCCTTCTTAAGCATATCCTCTTTCACACAATCCATCCATACTTTCTTCGGTCTTGCTCTTGCTTTGTAGTCATCCACATACATTCTTAACACTTAGACTTTTGTACTATTGAATACTTCGTATCTCTTTTTCGCATTTTTTTGTTTATTCATGCGTTGATTAAAAATATATACCAATTCATGAATATTTCACTGCATACAAAGACGCGTCAAATTCATTTCACGCTAGAGGGTAATGTGCTTATTTTGTTTGTGCTTGATATTTTTTCATCAGTCGATATAAATTCATATTATAAGTAATTTCATTCTATATTTGCAGACAAGAATGTACAAGTCTCGTCTCATTTCTGAAGATGATAAAACCGGACGCACACCTTTGACTAAACAATCACACAGCGATACGATTGTCGATTGTTGCGCAGCCAACTCAACTGTTTTGTTGCACAACTAAAAATCGAGTAGTGTGCGCACCTCCATAAAAGTTCATAGGAATCAAAGCGAGACTAAACAGTTGTGCGATAGTTTAGTTTCAGGTGTGCGCACGCTCTTAATATTCGTAGAAAATTGTATAATCAGAAAATAAAAAACAAAATGTTATGTCTAAAGGAAAGAGAAGCCACCATGACAAAATGCAGTTAGGTGTTGGGTTAATGTTCAGCAAAATCATAAAACCTCTCAAAGTTAAATAATTATTAAAATTAAAACCTTCTAACTATGGATATGAAATAAAAATAAGTAGCTACTCGTGTTTCGTATGCATTTAGTTGATTAAAATAGTTTCTAATCCCTATGGGCGTGATTTCTACACCACCCTTTAACTGAAAAACAAACCCAAACGAAAAAAGTTCTCTTTTTGGTGCGTCTGTGGTGCCTCTTTACGTCCGGCGCCCTGGGCGGTCGCCCTACCTCGCCATACCCGAACGCCGATACTAGCAATTTGCATATTAACCGTGATGCCTTGACATTTGCTGTCGCATTTTATTATTTTAACCTTCAAATACCTGAAGTCTCAAATTTGATACCGGGATTATAACATTGTGCACCTACAATCGATTTTATTTTACTATTAGGCTGTTTACATGTTAGTAAAGTAGCCTATCACGAAAGTGTTGTTATTGAAAAAAGTTGGAAGGACAATATATTAGGATTTCTTTTTTTTACTATTTTTCCCCGTTAGTAAACATAGTAAAGTGTACTGTTGTTTTAAAATATCAGGCATTTAAGGGTTAACACTTTATAATTATTTTAAAACGAATTTATTGTTATCAAATACTGACCGTATTAATCTATATCTATACTAATATTATAAAGAGGAAAGATTTGTATTTTTGTATTTTTGTATGTATTGAAATAACTCAAAAATGACTGCGCCGATTTTAAAAATTCTTTCACCGTTAGAAAGGTAATTTATCTGTGAGCAACATAGGCTATATTTTTTAATTACACGCGGGCGAAGTCGCGAGCAATAGCTAGTATATTATACATTAAGTTAGCTAGACGTAATTTGAAAATGAATTCAGGACTTGGAGTAAAATTAGTAGAAAATTTAATAACACCGTTCAGTTAAAAGGTTCGTTTGAACAGAAACTAGTCATTATTAGGTTAAACCTTTTGGCGTAATTAATAAGGAATAATTAATGAATCAAATAAGATTAATTTTAGCGATTAAAATTCGGTGCTAGTAAATTTATGATCGGTAGTAGCTTTCGCCCGCGACTCCGTCCGCGTGGGAATAAAAAAATAAAAGTGAGTAGCCTATGTGTTCTTCCAGACTATTCTCTACACATATGCCAAATTTCATCGATATCCGTTCAATCGTTTAGGCTTCAAACTCGAACAAACATCCATCCAACCATCCATCTAAACTTTCGCATTTATAATTTAGTACTCCGTCCCTTTAGTGCAAGATTAGTGGTTTAGATTTTACAAAAATATTGTTATTAATTTTAATACCATCAGTGAGTCAAAGTTTTTCCGTTTGGTTAAGAGTCTAATATATTTTTTTATTAAATTAAACAGCAATAACACGAGCAAGTACACGACTAAAAAATTTCGTATCACAAAAACTATTGTTTCCTTCATGCATTGTATTTTTAATCATCGCAGCACGAATAACGAATACAAAACGTTTCAAAATGAGAGTTATTTTTATTTAACAACTAGCTTTCACCCGCGACTCCGTCCGCGTGGAATTAAAAAAAAATAGTAAGTAGCCCATGTGTTCTTCCAGACTATGATCTACATCTGTGCCAAAGTTCACCGAGATCCGTGGAGTAGTTTAGGCTATAAACTCTAACAAACATCCATCCATACAAACTTTCGCATTTACAATATTAGTAAGTTATTTAAAAACAGAACTATGTTTATTTTATGTATGTATCACTTTGATTAAAAAAAAAAACACAAAATTATATGACATTTGATTTTATAACTAGATGGCGTTAGTATCTTTGAAATGTTTCTCTAAACAAGACATCATACTAATCATACTAATATTATAAATGCGAAAGTTTAGATGGATGGATGTTTTTTAGAAATTGTAGCAAAACGGCTGAACTGATTTCGATGAAATTAGGTATAGATGTAGAGTATAGTCTGGAAGAACACATAGGCTCACTTTTGTTTTTTTAATTTCACGCGGACCGTCGCGACCGAAAGCTAGTAATCTCTAAATTGTTTCATCATCATCCCCAGCTCACTGTACGTCCCCACCGAGGGGCTCGGAGCCTACCCTTATTTAAGAGGCGACTAGTTAACCACGCTGGCCCACTGCGGGTTGGTTGACTTCACACATATCTTTGAATTTCTTCGCCGATATGTGCAGGTTGCATCACGATGTTTTCCTTCGCCGTAAGAACGTCGGGTAAATTATGTACATATGAAAATTCGAAAATCACATTTGTACATGGCGGTGGGATTCGAACCCACGACCTGTAGATTACAAGTCAAGTGCTTAAAATTTTACAGAACATAAAGTAAGAAATAATATTGGGTATACATTTTTAAAACAGCACTAAAACTTCATGATACAGAAATAATTAGCTCGGTGTATAAACAAGCAATAGTCGTTCTGGACGAAGCGGCGCCGACTAATGAAATAACCTCGTGCCCGTTTGTTCTAATTTACACCAAAAATCTCAGCAATTATCGCAAACAAGTAATATATAAAAAAAGATGTCCTACTTCAACAAATATAAATTTTGTTCATTCTTTTCTCAGTAGAAAAATAATCTGATAGTGATGAAATTTCGTCATTATTTATAACAAGCTTTTACCGGCGACTTCGTCCTCGTGAAATTAAAAAGCCTTTTCTAACACTAAATAAACCTAATGACAAAAATAATTTTAGATATAATACAAATTTTTCCTCTTTATAATATTAGTATTGATTTATTTCACGTTATATGTCTGTACAGCTTTTGTTTCAAATATTATTATAACTAACTGGCTGTTCCTGTGCGGCTTCATCCGCGTGAAATTATAGAAACTTTATTTTATTGTTTACATTTGTCAAATGTCAAAATTCAAATGAACAAATGACAACTAAGGTCTTTGACATTGACAATCTTGCTTCCTTGATGTTGGGAGCAACTTATGGTCTCTTTCCCACATTAGGATTTTTATCCAATTTATTTACCCCCTAAGTTAAATAGCGTGAAAATATATAGCCTAAAGCCTGACGTAAATGTAGGGCTTTTTATTTTAAAAAAATATTCAAAAATATGCTGTAATTGCTGACATCTTAGGCAACAAAGAAGTGTGTGTTTACGCTTTATTATATTGGTATAGATAGTATATATAGCCGCGCTTAAAGACTTTTAATAATTCCTCTCCTCAAACGATACTTTATAACATTTTAGTGTAGATATGTACTTTATTCCCACAAACCCGCATAACGGTCCAAACAATAGTTTGAGGGATCAAAATTAGTCAAATTCAAATATATTTTGAACCCCAAAAGTTTTCACTATTGATATAATTGGGAACAAAAACATAGATTAGTGAGATGTTATTTTTTTTGTCAAATATAAAAAATGAGTTATTGTTTTTGGCCTTAATATTAGGCGTCACTAGTCCATAATCTAGATTAAATCTAGGGCAGCTACTATTAATATTGTCTTATTCGAAGTAGTTTTTTAAAATGTTAAAATTCAAATGCACAAATGACAACGATGGTCTTGACATTGGATAACAATTATCGTTACCATGGAAACCTTACTTCCTTGATGTCAACTTGTAGTTTATGGTCCCTTTCCCACATAAAGGCTTTTTCCAATTTATTTAACCCCTAAGTTTAATAGCGTGAAAAATATATAGCCTAAAGAGTGTAAGTGTAAAAAAAGAATTATTCTAAAACATGCTGTAATTGCTGACATCTTAGACAACAAAGAAGTTTGTGTTTACGCTTTATTGTATTAGTATATATATAGATAAGTATACATAAATACAGATGCGTCATAATGAAGAGCTAGATATACTTGACAAGTGATGTCTTACTTTGCAAGTGGAAAGTAACAAGCTTGTATTTCATTATCACGCGAGCATTCCAAAATATGCATAAAATTATATTACTTCTGCATCAGGTTTACTTGACGTGTTACTGGACCAATTAAGTGTGTATTTTTGAGATGTTTTTTGTCACAACTGTCATAATTTTAACAGCTCAGTTTAATTGGTTAATTTAACAAAAAATCCAACGCATTTATGAATTAAAATTTTATTTTATCACTTTTTTCTCGAGAAATTTAAGTTTTATAATCTAGTGGAAGGAAAGAATACATCGTTTTGTTTTTAACTTTTAGAAAATAAACCCAATGATGATTTATAATTGAAGCCCGATAGAGTACACACGAATATACGAGAAAGTTTTCGTAATATCATCTACATACTTTGTACTGTACACCGACAAATCCCAAACTATCTACTTAATACTTTCACGAAAATTTTCGTGCTAAACACCCTGGTTACAATAAGATAAAATAAAGGCAATTACAAAATTTTATCAAAATTTTAAATGAAAAAATATATCGGTCATTCTCAATGGTTATCTTGAAAAATAAGTACGGTCACTAAGAAATTGAGGGTCGGAATATAAAGGTGGTCCAACTCGATAATCGTAATTCGTAACTCACCATAAGTAAGAGTATAACACTAATTAACCCCGAAATTCTACCAATGTAAGCATTTAAAAACATTTTATTCGATAATAAACTCTAACTCAATGGAACATGTTTTAATTTTGCTTCCCAGAAATATGAAACTCGTTAACGAAGCCAGTCGTAATTGGATTGTCATGCTTATTGTTAAATTGTTCATTTTCGCTGATAAAATAACAATTGTTATCAGAGAGGCAATAACCCAAATTAACCAATATTGGAAACAATAGTTACCAAACAGTATTGGAATTCGAAATATAAGAGATAGGAGTGTTATTCGCATACATATTTGTAACTAGCTGTTGCGCGCTATTTCATCGACTTAGAATGAAAATATGTAGCCTATGTTACTCAGTGACAACGTAGCTTTTTAATGGTGAAAGAATTTTTGAAAGTAGCCTAGTAATTTTAGAGTTATTTCAATATATACAAAAATACAAAAATCCAAATATTTCCCCTTTAAAATACTAATATATATTATATTACACTAGATAACAATTAAAGCAAAAAAAAAGTAACATTCTTAAATTGGTCCAGACCCAATAAACCTCCGCGACTAGAATAGTAGCGATAGACATTCTCTTTTTTCTAGTGTAAATATTCTCCTTCCAGAACTACTCAGCGTTAAAAATAAGTAGCATTTAGCCCGCGACTCCGTCCGCGTGGAATTAAAAAAACAAAAGTGTGTAGCCTATGCGTTCTTCCAGAGCATCCTCTACGTCTATGCTAAATTTCATCGACATCCGTTCAGCCATTTAGACTACAAACTCCATCCATCCATCTACACTTTCGCATTTATAATATCAGTAATTAGTAATTGGTAATTATTGTATATGTCAAGAAAATTGTAGCCTGCCAGTGTCATTTCTTTCTGCCCGAGTTTCGCTATTTATAAGGGGGTCGTGTAAAAATGTTAGACAAACATTGAATCCACTCTTAATATAAATAATCATATGAAATTATAGTAGAAACGTGTATTATAATGACTGTTCTAGTGGTTTGATCTCATTGTAAATGATGTGCCGTACATCTGGCAACGTTCCAGCATCAATTCACTGTCCTTTAGAAATGGTCTCCACGAGCATCATATATCAATAGTCTAGCGTTTATTGTTTGTTAAAGTAGTTTTCTTTCGACGCGGCTTTGTTGTTCGCTACATTTTCTTCTCGGCATTTATTGTACTATCAGTTTCGACTCCATTTGCTGTTTAGTACATAAAGACAAAGAAAATTGTATTCAAATTGCGTCAAAAACGTGTAAATCCCTTTTATTTTTGCAAAGGATCTGACGATATCTTTTTATATCTATAGTATAAGAGAAAAGATTAGCATGTAATGAATAAAAAACTACTAGACCGAATTCAAAAATTCTATTGCCATTAGAAAGCTATGTTATCAATGAGTTACATAGGCTACACATATTTCTCAAGCAATAGCTATTTTTGTTATACTTTTATTTGCATTGAATAAGCTCCGAAACTACTGAACACTTCAAAAATTCTTTCGCCTTTGGAAACATAATCACTGCGTCACATAGGCTATATTCGACATCGAGGAAAGGGTATGACAGAAAAGATATGAGACGTGAATTTGCCACCCAGACAAAGCTGAATAATTATTTTTTTAATAAAAAGCCCTACACTTACGTCACGCTTTAGGCTATTTATTTTCACGCCATTAAACTTAGGAGGTAAATATTTTGGACAAAAAACGCTAACGTGGGAAAGAGACCATAAGTTGCTGCCAACATCAAGGAAGCAAGATTGTCATAGTAAGGTAATTGGTATTTTGACATTTGCAATTGATAATTTGACAAATGTAAACAATAAAAAAAAGCTTTTATAATTACACACGGATGAAGCCGCACAGGAACAGCAAGTTATTATATAAAGAAGAAGAAGAAACATTCTTGTTGAATGTGTGTAATTTACTCTTTGTTTATTTACCACAGCTAAAAATACCACTGTCAAATATGTGTAGAAGGGACTGCCTTTTTTAATGCGAGCATATAAAACCATAAATGGTAGATAAGATCTACGTTAAACGTCTTATTACCAGTAATTGGGTGTCCTGTTACCTTCAGTAATGATCTGCAGACAACTGTAAGCTTTTTAGCACCGAATCAACAAGGGTTCAATGGCAGACGATCTTGATAAAAATTTATATTCAAGGAAAAAAAGGCGGAAGGCTTCATATTCAAAGAAACACCTTGCTATTTATTTATTTTACTTTGTCTCCGTCTGACTGGGTTTTATATAATAGACTAGCTGTTGCTCGCCAGTTTGTCCGCGTGAAATTAATAAATAATTAAAAAGATTGCCTAAATTACTCATCGATAACGTAGCTTTTTAATGGCGAAAGATTTTTTTAAATCGGTCAAGTAGTTTTTGAGTTATTTCAATACATACAAAAATCCAAAAATGCAAATCTTTATAATATTAGAGCATAGATGTGGATAAAATAAATAACTTTTATAGATAAATCTCTTATTATTTTTAAATAATTATTATTGTATAGGATATAATATATACAAATATATCCTATACAATAATTATTATTGTATAGGATATAATATATGTATAGGAACTACATATCGGTAATTTAATTTTATAAAAAAAACCGAAATTATAATGGTTCTACCTCCATTTTGTAGTAGGTTAACAATGATGCCCCGCCTCTATGGGGAAAAGAGGTCTGTTGTAGATTTCAACTCACTAAAACCCATCAGTGGCAGTACTGTGGTCAGATACGACTGTGATGGTTCCTGGATTTTCAAAGACGTAACGGGATATAGAATTAAAATATATTTACATAACAAGAAACTGTTACTCTTTAATGTGGGCTCTGTCAGCGGACTACGTTTATATCTGTATTGTGTCAAGATATTTTAAATTGCGGTCCTGTAAGTGATAACGTTATCTAAATCAAGAATCCAGATTTCTAATGATCTCTTTGTAATAAGTTCTTTTATCGTAATGATAATTCTGAAAGACGTTTTTACGTGAATCGAAAGGCAGGATTTATATTCCTTTTATCGATTCAACAAAGTACAAGAATGTTATAAAATTGTTGTTTTAAGGAAGTCCCGGAGAGCACTTAAAAAGATTTAATGTAAGAACGGCGAATGGAGGGGATTTGAAATTTTAGCATTTAATAAAACAAGGGAATGGATTCTACGATGGAATCCATCAAACGCATTGCATTTTAGAATTATACGACCCTTAAGAATGGGACTAAAAGATTTAGGATCATGAAAATTAAATTTTTCATTGTCATAAATATATAAATATGCAATTTTGTCATAAACTAGCTTTCGCCCGCGACTCCTTCCGCGTGGAATTAAAAGAAACAAAACTGAGTAGCCTATGTGTTCTTCCAGACTATCCTCCACATCTATACCAAATTTCAACGAAATCCGTTTACCCGTTTCGGCTACAAACTCTAACAAACATCCATCCATCCATAGCTGTCGAACGGAATAAATACTATCCTATGTCCGTCTCCTGGCTCTAAGCTACCTCCACAGCAATTTACAGCCATATCGGTAAAGCCGTTCTTGAGTTAAAATTGGTGTAACTAACAAAACTTTCTTTTATATATATAGATTTGAAATATCGATAGATATCAAACGCAACGGAAGAAGAAATAATATTAATGAATTTATGCCTACTATAGTCAGATAGTTCTTCAATTTCCTTTAGTAACTATTAATTAAAAATAAAATTATGGACACGTAACTGTACGAAGTTTCATGTCATTGACCCCGTGGTAGTCCCAATGCGTTATTGTTTATCATCAATACCGTTCTGCAACAAACGGGTACCTTCGGCGATTTCTTTCATATGGGTACGTAAAACAGGCACTTAGAAATGTAATTAACGATTTAATTAATTCCAGCACTCAGAATATAAAATGCCACACGGGCAGAAACGGTGTGCAACACGACAATGTCTTTCAATAATGTGTTCAAATGTAGGTTTGATTTACTGTAAGGGAGGTGCCACACGAGTGGCGCGGCTACGGTGCGGTTTCTGAACGAAATTTTAATCAGTAAACTCAATGAAGACATAGCTAACGCAAAATTGGATGTAATTATTAATTAATTTTGAAAACTGAATTTATTATTTCAATAATATCGAAATCGTCATAATGTCATAATTTTAAAGAGTGGGCAAACACCTTTGGCTAAACTATCGCACAACTGTTATGCGATTGTCGATTGTTTTGCAGCCAATTTAACTGTTCAGTTGCACAACTAAAAATCGATTAGCGTGCGCACATCCATATAAGCTCATAGGAATGAAAGCGAGACTAAACAGTTGTGCGATAGTTTAATTTCAGGTGTGCGCACGCTCTTAAGATTAAAGGTGGATGATGAACTGACTGGTGATGCGGCAACGCGCAGAACCGTCCGTGTGGCATACTCGTAACATTCTGAAGTGATATGCAAATGGTTTTCGATCGTTAATAAAAATTTTTAATAACATCAATTTATTTATTTTTATCTCCTATGTATTTCATTTAAAACACGACGTTTTACAAGTTGTAAGAAAATAATAACGTGATAATGTCAAGTTTTTAAGGCTGTGGTTATCGTTATCAAAAATTTTATGATTATGCTATCAAAAATAAATATATTATGGTCAATAACGTTTTGTAAAATCCGGTAAATGCATATTTTATGTGCCTTTACTCTAATGGTACTGAACATGCTCATAAAATTTTAACATTGGTCGCAACAACATTTTCTTTTAATATTTAGAACGTGTTGATTATATTATAGGAGTATTAAAACCATGAACATTTTAATTAATTGTAAAAGAAAATAATCTTACTTATCTTACTACTATTATAAATGCGAAAGTATAGATGGATGGATGGATCGATGGATGGATATTTGTTATAGTTTGTAGCCTAAACTAGTAGCTGAACAGATTTCGATGAAAAGTGGTATAGATATAGAGGATAATCTGGAAGAAGACATAGGCTACTCACTTTTGTTTTTTTTTAAATTTCGCGGTCGCGGAGTCGCGGGCGATAGCTAGGTATCAATAAATTAAGAAATACGTATTTACTTTCCACTTTCAAATTATTTTTAAAAAAAATTCAATAACCTAACGCATAATTTCACCATTCAATGACAAATGTCATCTGTCATTTCATCGCCGCTTGACATC
>LD688949.1:1687596-1699126 GCA_003118335.3 Papilio memnon | reverse complement strand
AAACCGAATAAACTTCATCGCCATCACCAGCTCACTATACCTCCTCACTAAGGGGCTCGGAGCCTACCCTAAGTAAAGGGTTACTAGGCCAAAGTCAACCACGCTGTCCCAGTGCGGGTTAGTTGACTTCACACGTATCTTTTAATTTCTTCACCAATATGTGCAGGCATCACGATGTTTTCCTTCACCGTAAGAACGTCGGGTAAATTATGTACATTTGAAATTTGAATATCATATTGGTACATGGCGGAATTCGAACCCAGGACCTGTACAAGTCAAGTGCTCAAACTCCTGAGCCACCGAGGTTTTTTTTTATACTTACCCAAAGCGAAATCACAGGAGGGTCCAAAGAATACGTGCGAGCAATCGTTGTAGGCGTCGATAGCGGTGATAACTGCATACGCGGCGTCGCAATCGCTGACGTCATACCGCCGCCATTCAAAATCCACCCAAGGCGGGAACGCGTTACGAACTACGTCGTGCTGCATCGCCAGCTCGAAAACTGGTTCCACCTAGATTATTAAATATAATTAATGAATCTGTACCCTTATTACACAAAGTACAAATTGAATGATACCTTACTCGCGTAAAAGATTATTATGCAGGAATATTAAGTCGATTAAATATAGTTCCATCTTATAGTTTGCTTTTAGGACCAGATAAATTTTATCATAGTCATTAACTTTCATAGTCCGTGGTAATAAGATCTTACTAATATTATATAGAGCGTCGGTGGCTCAGGGGTTTAAGCACTTGACTTGTACATTTACAGGTTTTGAGTTCGAATCCCGCCATGTACCAATGTGATTTTTCGAATTTCATATGTACGTATTTTACCCGACGTTCTTACGGTGAAGGAAAACATCGTGATGCAACCTGCACATATCGGAGAAGAAATTCAAAGATATGTGTGAAGTCAACCAACCCGCAGTGGGCCAGCGTGGTTGACTTTGGCCTAGTCACCCCTTACTTAGGGTAGGCTCCGAGACCCTCGGTGGAAACGTATAGTGAGCTGGCGATGATGATGATGAATAGATGCGGGAGTTTAGATGGTTGGATGTTTGTTAGAGTTTGTAGCCAACTGCTGAACGGATCTCGACGATTTTTGTCATAGATATAGAGGATAGTCTGGAAGAACACTTAGGCTACTTGCTTTTGTTTCTTTTAATTCCACGCAGACAGAGCTTTTAAGCTAGTTGAAACATAAATCAAAGATACTGCAAATATTTCGTTATATTTGAATAATACCTTACTCAGCGTGAAATATAAAAACAAGAACTAAAAGGCAAAAACAAAGGTCAAAAGCAATATCTTATGTGGAATAATGTTGCTTATTTTGTTAAAAAGACTACGTTTAGTAGTATGTTATTTTATCAATTTCTCCAGTATAAATCAACGAGAACATTAACAAAATAAAACTCTGAAACCATAAATAAAACAAATACTTACAACGGGTAGCGACGCATCAAACGTTGTATTCTTAGGCAGCAACAAAGCCGCCCTTATCTTACAAATACCGTCATCGCTACAAACGTTTTCACATTTCCTCTCCCGTGGTTCCTCCTCGCGACAATTCTGCGCGTAACCCGAACACACGAGCACGAATATAAATAACAGAACACCCATTTTATCGACGCATTTCATCGATATTTTCACAACACTATTATGTTAAATCACAACACTACCTCATTTTTAACAATATTTAATTCACAACACTCACGCACGCTCCCATATTTCACGGAAACCTGGAACAAAAATAAAAATTTTAACAAGTCTAGGTTAACACGATAATCTTGTTCCTGGAAAAACATTGTCGCTCTACCTTTAGAACGTGTTCAGATTTTTTTTGTGAATTCTATTATATTTTCACATTTTGTTATAACCACATGTATCTTTATTTCATATCATCTATATAATATATTTTACATGATTTATATAAAAAATAAATAAAATATATTATATAAAAAATAGAGCACCACCGGCTGCGGAATCCGATGACTCAAGCAACCAGTGGTCAGGGCTGCAGAGACAGGAACCTCCTCACAATGCCTGCGGTTTCTAAAATAACCGCCTTTTGAATCGGGCCCTTAATCCAACTGTCTAGCGAGAGCTTCTTAAGATGTTGGTCGAAGCTCTTCGTTATAATATTATTATTATATAAAAAGTTGAAGGTGTCCTTATTTTTTAAAGCTTGTAATAATGTTAAAGAAAAGTAAAGAAAAGTGCAACGCCAATTAAAATTGTAACTAACTAACTTTTCTTGTTAAGGTTGTCGTTGTTATAATAATTAAAAACGAAATGAAAACCTTTACCCGTTTTTAAATCATTTATTTTCTGTTCTTGTTTTAATAAAAATCTAAAAAAAATAAAATAAAAAAAAAACGATGACTATAAAACTTTCGATACATATCGCTAACTAAATTACATTAATGAAATGCAAAAGTCAGAAATAGAGATAAACTAACAGAGGACAAGTTACACTTTGGTTTCGAATGTAATTTCATTAATTGAACCACAGTACAAGTTTATGAACGTTGCTACGATATCTCTACGAGGCAAGTTATTCGTAGATCAACCAACGTCGTGCTTAGATGAGGGAATATTTTACATTGCAATAACAATTTGTATATAAACGTACACAGTACAAGACATAATAAAAATAAATAAGGTAAAAGGTTGAATTAAAAAAAATGTTTTATGGATGCACGCTAAGAATGTTTTGTTTTTAAATCGGCATTAAATCTAATCTTGCTAAAGGCATTAGTTATCAAAACACGTACGTTATTAAAGATATACAAGCACATGGTTATGCAATTGTACACCGCTTGTGGACTTAGGATTCCTTTTGTTTACACTCAAAGCCCGGGGGATAAACTCCGTCTGGTTAAATATTGGAAAACGCTGCACGATTCTTAATAAAGTTTTTACTCTTTTAAAATGAAATTGTTTTCAAAAATCTTCCTTTTGTTTTGCAACCTCTTGAAGTTGAGAAATATTTTATGTGCTTGAAATATAGAATTTTATGATAAAGAAATTTCCATGCATATGCATAATAGTTTGAGGAATTCTCTATTTTTTCTAAGGACTTTTTTGACACCTATGTACTTAAAACTGGTATAACAATTTAGTATGCATATCACATGTAGAACAGACATGTACAGTCAGCTTCAGAAACTGTTATACGACTTCGGTTTTTAAACTATAAATGCACTAATTCGTCTGTAAGCTTCGAAAGTTTAGATGGGTGTGTGTTAAAGATTGTAGCCTAAACCGACGAACGGGTCTCGATGAAATTTAGCATAGATGTAGAGCATGGCGTGGAAGAACACATATACTTACTTTTGTTAATTTTTTAATTCCATACTCAAGTACATAATCCATAGTCAAGAATAAATAGAACAAGCGGTCGTTTATATTTCTAATACATCCAAAATGAGTTCAGTTACACTATCTCACTTGTGTATTCTGTTTGTGATACAATACAAGTTCTTGTACACATAAAAGATAATACAAAAACGAGCCTTCTTTGTTTCACAATAAATATAAAGAAAGAATGGACGAAACGTTTTACTGTTTCCTTTGATCGTAAAGAACAAGGATTATCAGCCAAGAAAGTTAGACAAGATATAGGGCGATAAAGAAAATGTCTCATAAGTCAGAAAAAAACTAAATCACACTAAGAACTAAGTTGTAGGAACTTGACACCCGTTTTTCACAAGTATAAGTATATAGACTTTTTTATTATGATATAAAGTGATATATTGTGCAACTATTTTACAGTTTAGATTATCGTTTTCCTGTTCGTAAAGGAACAAGAATCATACGCCTACCAATAACTAAAATATTTGATCTTTACCTTACGTATTTTTTAAGTACGTGCATAAAATCATAATATATTGTCTCATTCATTTCCTTTAAAATATATGAGATAGTAATATATTTTAGTATATATGTCGACCATGGAAGCCAGCTCTTTGATTGTCATGTTTTTGTATCAGAATTATGAACTATGCATAATCCTAAATGTATAAGACTTGCTATAACTCCAAAGATAGACATGCAACTGGTAAATTTGAAAAAGATTATCATAATATACATTGCTGCGTGACCTTGGAAAAGAGTACAAAAATAGAATCGGTAATAAAAAGCAATGGACAGTGTTGATAAATCTATGTCGATAAAGCCGGAAAAATCGATCAATTTACGTTCCTGATTTGACTGATGATAAAAATAATGGATTAGTGGTACGATTGAATGGATTTAGTTCGGTTTATTTATAGGATGGACACTTTTATACTAAGTGGTCTGTATAAATACAGAAATAGAATATATTTTATACTAAATATATCGTTCGTTTAAACCTAAGCCCGCTCGTACACAAGCCTACGCAAATCTGCGATTTTAGTATCTAAGCGACTTATACAAAACAATCTCAAAGAGGCTGTAACTTTAATAGTTGAGGAAGCAAACAAAATGCTCACCAATTTCATTATTGTCACTTCGTTCACATTTTATAATATATTATAATAGTATAGAAGTCTTTGTTATAATAAATACATTTAACTATAAGACTAATTAATTGAAAACTCTACAAAGTAAAAAAAACAAATCTATACTAATATTATAAAGAGGAAAGATTTGTATTTTTGTATGTATTGGATAACTCAAAAACTACTGGGGCGAGTTTAAAAATTCTTTCACCGTTAGAAAGGTAATTTATCCGTGAGTAACATAGCCTATATTTTTTATTTTCAAGTGGGCGAAGCCGCGAGCAACAGCTAGTATTTAATAAACAATTTTTTCCAATCCGCCCAAAACTTTATAGCTAATAGCATTAATAACGCAAACGTTTTCAGAAGCTTTCACAGATATTTAAATTGCTTTTAATCACAATCCCGGGAGGCAAACTAATATTAAGTCACAGGATAAACCACTTATTTATCGAATCTGTTGGACATGAACACAAATTTCAATGTTAATAAATAAAAAGCCATTATAATACACTTAAATTCGCTGATGCAATTAAAATCGATAAAACTAATAAGGGAAAGTCCAAGGCACTGAGATTCTTTTGTCATTAATCGACTGTTGTCTGCTGTCACCAGCGACACCGTCTGCGTGGAATTAAACAAAAAACATAAGTAGCCTATGTATTCTTCCAGACTATGCTCTACATCTATGCCAAATGTCATCGCGATCCGTTCAGCAGTTTAGGCTACAAACTCTAACAAACATATAATACATCCCAACTTTCGCATTTATAATATTAGTAATTCATAAAAAAGTAATAATTTATTATTTGCAGACACTCTTTCAACCATATTAATTTTAAATGCATCTAAATTGGTATTACACATGTACGGTAAATCTTATTATGCAAAATTATAATCACGTATTGATAAATCAACAAACAGATACATACGTTTACAATTTCAATGCGGTTGCAATGTTTGCGATAGTCATTTCAATCGAATTTGGATTGTACATTTGAAATTGGATTGTACATTTGGATTCGGATTGAATTTGCTATCTAAACGCGAACGTAGTACTACTTAGTATTCTATTAAAAATATTGTTTAATTTAGTGCGTTTTCATACTGGCATATTACAATTAACAAAGAATCAAACTTAACACGTTTAGTAATAAGATTTATTTTAAAATAATCTTTAAAGTGCTTAGAAAATATTCGTCTAAGCAAGCATAAATATAAGATTATTCCGATGTAACCTAGTGTAACATTCGACCTTCAGATTAGGTTAAAATCAATAATAACACATTTTATTCATAAACATATGGAATACTTCTCAAAGTATTGATAATAAAGCGGAAAATACGCTCAACAATAATTTAAAAAAAGATAGACAGCATTTAATTCCGACTAAATGATTTAATTTATAGAGCCATTTTATTACTCATCATCATCACCAAGCTCACTACACGTCCCCACCGAAGGGCTCGGAGCCTACCCTAAAGTTAGGGTGACTAGGCCATAGTCAACCAGGCTAGCCAAGTGCGGGTTGGTTGACTTCACACATATCTTTGAATTTCTTCGCCGATATGTGCAAGTTGCATCACGATGTTTTCCTTCACAGTAGCAACATCGGGTAAATTATGTACACATGAAAATTCGAAAAATCAATAATCGCATTGGTACATGGCGGGATTCGAACCCAAGACCTGCAGATTACAAGTCAAGTGCTTAAACCACTGAGCAACCGACGCTCTTTACTACTCGCCGTTTAACAAATTTTACTTTTATTTTTGCTTTTTCTCATTTTTAATGAAACAAAGTTTCTATTAAAATAAGAAACAAAACAGATCCTTTTGAATATCTGCGGATAATTACTGGAGAATTATAAAAGGGTTTTATAGGAAGATAATTTTTAATTTTCCCTTGTTATTTCAATTCAAAAGTTCTCTTTTATTTAGCAATATTTAAAGAGTTTCTAATTCTTTGAACAGTTTAAGAACGTTTGGATTTTATTTTATTTACATTTGTCAAATTCTCAATTGCAAATGTCAAAATGACATGACATGATGACAAACCATGGTAATCTTGCTTCCTTGATGTAGGCAGCAACTTATGGTCTCTTTCCTACATTAGGGTTTTTATCCAAAATATTTACCCCTAAGTTTAATGGCCTGATAATATGTAGCCGTGACGTAAGCGTAGGGCTTTTTATTAAAAAAAGAATTATTCAAAAATATGCTATAATTGCTGACATGTTAGGCAACAAATAAGTGTGTGTTTACGCTTTATTATATTAGTATAGATGACTGATAGTTAAGCCCGTTAAAAATGCTCAGTTCCGACAGATTTAACTGTAAAGTTTGACTTTAGATTGAATCCTTTAAGACGTAAATATAAAAAGAATACTCAATTGAAGTTAATCTCTACTATTTTTCAATTTAGTTTCTGTCGAAAGAGAGTTTTTATAAAACGATTCAATAAATATAGAAAGATTCCTAGTATAATAACCTAGATTATTATGTTTTCAAGTAGTTAATAAATGATTAATTGCACGTGCAGTTTGATATTAAAACTGACGTCAGATATCGTTGATATTACATTATAGAATATCTTACTAATATTATAAACGGGAAAGTTTAGATGGATGGATGGATATTTGTTAGAGTTTGTAGCCTAAATGGCTAAACTGATCTCGATGAAATTTGGCATAAATGTCCTCTACATAGTCTGGAAGAACACATAGGCTACTCACTTTTGTTATTTATTTAATTCAACGCGGACTGAGTCGCGGGCGAAAGCTAGTTTTAAAAAATCCCTACAGATATTTCCGTACCGATATGATTAATCGTTCTTAAAGTCTATTTAATTATACGATTGTTCATTCAATTCTGTTATTACAGTACAGTACCATACAACATATATGATGGCTCATTCGCACGAGACTGTGCGCACATCGACCCATCCCAGGAAAGGAGTTCCCGTAAGAAGTCTACGCGTCTAAAACCGCTCTATAAATAAATTGACATATAAATAAATAACTTATCTATAATTATCAAGAATTATTTGATTGATTGTGTTAATTTAATAATCTCCGAAACTACTGAACCGATTGTAAAAATTAATACACATACATTACTACGTTACATTTGCACACTGTGTGTAGGCAAAACTTTAACTGAACTGTTCAACTGACAGTTAAAACTGTCAGTGTGTTAAAACTAAATAGTGTACTATTTATTTAAGGCCGGCAATGCATCTGACGTTCCTTTGCTGTGGCGGTTCATGGCCTTTGAATATCATCTCGGTGTACCCGCCGCTCGTTTGACTCTTTCTCTTATCTATACTAATATAAAGCGTAAACACACACTACTTTGTGGCGTAGGATGTCAGCAATTACAGCATGTTTTTGAATATTTTTTTTTTTAATAAGAAGCCCTACACTTACGTCACGCTTTAGGCTATATATTTTCACGCCATTAAACTTAGGTGGTAAATATTTTGGATAAAAACCCTAATGTGGGAAATAGACCATAAGTTACTGCCAACATCAAGGAAGCAAGATTGCCATACTAAGGTAATTGATTTTTGACAAATGTAAACAATAAAATAAAGTTTTTATAATTTCACGCGGATGAAGCCGCAGGTGAACAGCTTGTACAAAATAAAATGGAACCACGAGTTCTTACTTGATAATTATTGTGGGTTATCTAATTTCTAGCTATATCTAAAATTTTCTGTAAATTACATAAAGCAAAATTTAGTAATATCAACTTTCCAAGCGGGGTCGTCTTAAATGTAATCATTTTCTCTAGCACGTTAACTTGAGCCAGAGATTTTATCTCAAGATTTTTTGCTTAAATATACGATTCCATTGTCTAAGAGAATAATCTCACAAAATGAACAAAAGTAAAACATAGCCTAATTCTGCTGGCGAGTCTCTTTGATATCACGGTAGCTTAGCAAGATTCCTTATTTGGTATGACAATCTCTTTTTAAATAATAGGTCTTTTAAACTAATTACATCGGTATAAAAAGCTAATCTTACTAATATTATAAATGCGAAAGTTTAGATGGATGGATGTTTGTTAGAGATTATAGCTTAAACTGCTGATCAGATATCGATGAAATTTGTCATAGATGTAGAGCACAGTCTGGAAGAACAAATACTCACTTTTATGTTTTTTATTTCCACGCAGACGGACTCGCGGGCGAAAACTAGTTTGTTACAATTTTATTATTTGCAGTAGTAAACCGGAGTACAATTAATTGTTGAGCTTTGTTAATAACTATGGTAGATAAACATTAATAATTGTTACCCTCATATTGTTTCACTAAGAATAAAGTAATCGTATAAGGTGATATGTAAGCAAATTTGGTCACGTTTTTACTATATTAGTAATAAAATATTTTTATATGTTTTCATGTACCGTCTCCTCCGTTTCGAAAACGCTTACGTTCTTTTTACGATCACTATCAATCATCCACAATTTCAGATAAAATTGTTCATACAATTTAAGAGCATATAAATTATTGCATTGAGAATGAATTCATAAATAATATAATCGTGCACCGTAGTTGTAAAACGGACGCGCATAGAATTTGAACTGAAATATTTATTTTGATACTAGCTTTCGCATGCGACTCCGTCCGCGTGGAGTTAAAAAAACATAAGTAAGTAGTCTATGTGTTCTTCTAAACTACGTTCTACATCTATGCCAAATTTCATCTAGATTCGTTCAGCCGTTTAGGCTACAAACTCTAACATACATGCATGCATCCATACATCCATCTATGCTTTCGCATTTATAATATTAGTAAGATTGCCTTTGAAATGAGCTCTGCTATGAACGATGTTGCTGCAATGTCAACAGTGGAAATTAGATGTTTGCATACGACAATTGACAACGGAAAATGTCGGTTTTTCCCTGAAAACTTTTCAAATTATTAACATAAAACGCTGATTATTTGTTAAAATTTCTGCATTTTCTCTTTTCCCCATACTATATAGTTCCAATAATTCGTACAAATACTAATTTTTAAATCATACTAATATTATAAATGCGAAAGTTTAGATGGATGGATGTTTGTTAGAGTTTGTAGCCTAAACGGCTGATTGGATTTCGATGAAACTTCTGGAAGAACACATAGGCAATTCGCTTTTGTTTATTTTTAATTCCAAGCGAACAGAATCGCGTGCGAATGCCAGTATCAAATAAATATGAATTAATAGCTTAATAAACCGTTTATAAATCTGTTTTAACTCAAGCGTAAATAACTCTTGACCTTTGAAGTTTTGTTACTAATTTAATCAAATTATTGAAGGAGATTAAATCCCAAGAATAATTTCCAGGAATTTACTCTCAAGTGAAATGTTTCTAGAGAAGTTAATAAGACAATAACGTATTCAAAGTAAATGTTCATAAACAAAATCCAAACAAATATATTAAACCTTCGTTGAATAGACGAATTGTTTTTCTTGATTTTCTTATAAGAAAATACGAGAGAAGATAATATTTACTTAAGATAGATATATTTAACAATACTTATTGATAATATAAGAACATTTCATTTGTCTTCTACATCTATATCTATCTTCTATACATATAATAAAACTAGCTGTTCCCTTGCGGCTTTATCCGCGAAAAAATATAAAAACTTTATATCATTGTTTACCTACATTTGTTAAATTATCAATTGAAAATGTCATAATGACATGATGACAAATCATGGCAATCTTGCTTCCTTAATGTTGGCAGCAACTTATGGTCTCTTTCCCACATTAGGGTTTTTATCCAAAACATTTACCGCCTAAGTTTAATGGCGTGAAAATATATAGCCTAAAGCGTGACGTAAGTGTAGGGTTTTTTATTAAAAAAAGAATTATTCAAAAATATGCTGTAATTGCTGACATCTTAGGCAACAAAGAAGTGTGTGTTTACGCTTTACTATATTAGTATAGATTTATATCTATATCTATATTTACATGTAATAAAATTAGAGTGTCTGTTTGTAATATCAAAAGAAAAATTCCAGATTTCAGGAAAATGATGCATTTGCGTTGCTGATAACTAAAATCGCATTTTTTTTTGTCTGTCTGTCCGCAAGCCGCGTTTGTTCCGAGTAATCTCTGGAAGGTAGCTGACATGGACAGGTATATTATAGGCTACTTTTTTTAATTCCCCGCTGTCAAAATGACGTAACGGGTGGACCGATTTTAATGAGACTTTAACTGAAAGACAGCAGGTAGAAGGTAGATGCACGCGGGAATGTGATAGATGGCTTTTAATAATATTGATGTAGATATACCACTATTAACTATACCAAAATTAAATCTGTAAGATTTAATAATGTCGAACAAATATGTAAACATTAAACTACTGAGCACACCAAGCCTAAATTGTACAATCGAGGTCATATATTAATAGATCTATTTGTTTAAATTATTATGAATTAATCGCTTATTTGACTATTTAATGAAAAACGGCTGAGCAAATACTTCGGCCGGTTTGAACGTAAACTTCGCTTCTACGATCGTATTCTGTTGTAAGTGTTTGAAACAAATCACGAATTTATTGCCATCTTTAAACTGTTAACGACCCGTTCTCTGTTTTATGAGCTCGTTGTTGGTTTTTTTTATATATTTTTAATACCACATTGCTTTACAATATCACGCTATAGTTCCATCCTTACAGTTCACGCCATTAAACTTAGGGGGTAAATATTTTGGATAAAAACCCTAATGTGGGAAAAAGACCATAAGTTGCTGCCAACATCAAGGAAGCAAGATTGCAATGCTTTGTCATCATGTCATGTCATTTTGACAATTGCAATTGATCATTGACAAATGTAAATAATAAAATTAGATAATTTCATGCAGATGAAGCCGCACAGGAACAGCTAGTATGCTTATAAGTGTAGCAGGGCATAATAAGGTGCGAGAGGAGGGCGGAACAGCCTGCTGATAATTGAAAAGAACTATATTGCTGTCTTACGGTGAAGGAAAACATCGTGATGCAACTTGCACATATCGGTGAAGAAATTCAAAGATATGTGTGAAG
>LD688949.1:1664935-1680586 GCA_003118335.3 Papilio memnon | reverse complement strand
AATTGCTGACATCTTAGGCAACAAAGAAGTGTGTGTTTACGCTTTATTATATTAGTATAGATGACATAGGCTATATTTAACCCTCTGGTCAAATTAAAAAATCAAAAGGAAGCGTGTGTGTTCTGCCAGACTATCCTGTACATCTATGCCAATTTCGAGATCCGTTCAGCAGTTTAGGCTACAAACTCTAATCCATCCAAACATTCGCATTTATAACAATAGTAAGATGGAGTCATGTAATGGAGTCATTACTCTTCTGTATCTATCAAAAACTAAGTTTGGGAAACATTTTGTAACATTGTATCAATTCTTAAATTTATAGCTATTTTTATGCACGATCCAAGATCGTAACCTTGATGGATTTATTTAGATAGATGCAGTTATAATTGTTTATCCGACGTGACGTTGAATCATTTCCGAGATCTAGTGTTGCTAATGTATTTTTTTCACACAATTCGTCCACTATTAAAACTTTTTCGCTGTCTATTCAACTGAACTTTTTTGTTAATTTCTTATTATTTCTCGCCAGTGCCTAAATCACGTACCGACAGTATTGAAATGTAATTCGGGACGTTGCTGTCTACGAATCAGAGTAAGAGCGGACACACACCTTTGACTAAACTATCGCACACTGTTGTGCGATTGTCGATTGTTTCGCAGCCCATTCAACTGTTTAGTTGCAAAACTAAAAATCGAGTAGTGTGCGTACCTCCATATAAAGTCATAGAAATCAAAGCTAGACTAAACAGTTATGCGATAGTTTAGTTTTAGGTGTGCGCACGCTCTTACTATTGAAATAACTCAAAAACTACTGGACCGATTTAGAAAATTTATTCACCGTTATTTTTTTTTCTTTTTAAAATTTCTCGCGGTCCAAGTCGCGAGCAACAGCTAGTCTATACTAATATTATAAAGAGGAAAGATATGTATTTTTGTATTTTTGTATGTATTGGAATAATTTAAAAACTACTGGGCCGATTTTAAAAATTGTTTCACTGTTGGAAAGGTAATTTATCTGTGAGTAAAAAATATATTTGGCTATATTTTTTAATTACACGCGGGCGAAGTCGCGAGCAACAGCTAGTAAGTAATAAAAACAAACTTATTTAATCGACTTTTAATTTATTTATTGATCTTGATGGTCACAAAACTTAAACAGGTACCTTTCTGTTCCTGTCAAAAGTTTTAAAATGAGAAATTGTAAAGAGCGAAACTCAAAAAGTCAAACTGTCGAAAGTTCCATCTGGTGGCAGCAACATTTTATTCACAGGTATTGACAAACTTTCGTTGAGTTTTGAATTTACCAAAGGTTATAAAATAATAATAGTGAAACTCCATAAACTACTGAAACTATTTTTTTACAGAATAACGTAAAGATAAGTTTTTTACATTATAATTAATATCTATGCTCGCTCAGAGATGTTCAATTCTTTAGTAAATGCTATAAAATGTTTTGATAAAAATATGCGTTGTGATTGGACATTGCATGCTAACCGATTCATATATTTTCCAGTCACAGAATTTTTTTAAAGAAAAAATGTTAAACATAATTTGATTTGGTTTAGTGACATCTTCTGTGACAATTTTAAAAAGAGCGTATACATAAAATCTTCCTACAAACACAAATAATATTACCTACGTAAAAGTTGAACTTGAAACTTGAAAAATGTTCCCGAGAGGTGTTAAATCTTTGACATCTGAAACTTAGTGTCAGTACATTAGAACATTTCGACGAAGGGGAAAACATTAGAGATTTCACCAACAACAATTTTTTCCATTAACCAAATTGACTTCCGATCTTTAAAAAGCAAAATGATGTGTTGTGATAAGTAAACTAGTACGCTAGCTGTTGCTCGCGACTTCATCCGCGTGGAATTAAAATAAAAAACATAGCCTATATTACTCACGGATAAATTAACATTCTAATGGTGAAAGAATATTTAAAATCGGCCCGGTAGTTTTTCTTAATCACCAACTCAATATACGTCCCCACTAAGGGGCTCGGAGCCTACCCTAAGTAAGGGGTGACTAGGCCATAGTCCAATATCTCCCCAGTAGTTTTTACGTAAAACAAATACATACAAAAAACAAATCTTTCCTCTTTATAATATTAGTATAAATAGATAAGAAAGTGTCTAGAGTTAAAGGCATCAAATAATGCCAGGAGATCTTAAACAAAGACGTAATCTTTTACATAAGAATCGAATTTGTAAATTCACAAAGAGTCCACACAGACGCCGGTCTAGTATTTCACTACGTGATAGGATTTGTAACAATATGAGACGAGGATCGTGTCGATAGACATAACTCGTAAGATTAGCCGACTGAAGCAGACACCGTTTGAAGAATCGATTGAACGAAAGAAATCGAACAAGACGCTGTAGACAAAGTTACATTCGATTAGTGATATCCCTAGTGTAGGTCGACAACTATGATCCGATAGACACTGTACTATAGCATGTGTATTTGCTTGTAACAGCTTGTGCTTCGTTAGCTACCGAGTTGGCATTGATGTTTGATTCTAGTCAAAATGTGTCAATAAATCCATACAACAAGTAAGTGACACGCAAGTGTCATACCAATGGAAAGGTTGGTCACTTCCATACATTTACGAAGTTTCGAGGGATATCTGATATCCCCAATCGAATGTTATTATCAAGGGGGTTTTAATGCCCCATAAGTCTCTCAACACTATCATTAAATTATGTTCGCTTTCCGTTTATGACTTACGTCGCTTTATTTATAATTTTATCATTAAATTTAATAATTAATTTATTTTAATATTAAATTCTTGTCTACTTTTAAAGATACTTAATTAAAACAACTTAAAAATATATTAAAATGTTACATGAATCTATTTACGACTCAAACTTTATCTAATAAGTTTGCCATTCGAATATAGTTAGAAAAAGTTGGTACTTATGACATAAATTTGAATACACAATGAACTTAGGTATTCAGAATTAAATTTTACCACAACTAGAGACTACTTTTTATTATGTCTTAAAATATGTCTTTCTATAACAACTTTTTCTCAGAGTAACATAAATAAAAATACAATGGAAATCGAGCAATTTCTTTAGTAACAAGGCTGGTAATTTTTTCAAACGCCAAAAGTATTAATAAAGTCGTTATCAACTCGTCAATAAAGGCCACTGAATTTAAAACCAATTCTATTAAACTTTTCAATAATGGTCGACTGTGACAGGTTTAATTTTCTTTTCATCTTATTAATCTCATTTATAAATTCGAAAGTTTAGATGGATGGATGGATGTTTGCGAGTTTGTAGCCTGAACTGCTGAACGAATCTCGATGAAATTTGGCATAGATGTAGAGGATAAGAACACATAGATACTTATTGTTTTTTTAAATTCCACGTGGACGGTTTCACAGGCGAATGCTAGTCTTTCATAAAGATATAATATAAAGCCGAGTGAAAACAAGGAATAATTTCTAAGTATAGCAATACGGCTATCTTTATCCTTAACTGTTGTAGTGTAAATTAGTGAAAAATCTAGTATATAGTCTATACTATCTATACTAATATTATAAAGAGGAAAGATTTGTATTTTTGTATGTATTGAAATAACTCAAAAACTACTGGGCCGATTTAAAAAAATATTTCACCGTTAGAAAGGTAATTTATCCGTGAGTAACATAGGCTATTTTTTTTGCACGCGGGCGAAGTCGCGAGCAACAGCTAGTTAATTATAAACATGAAAAATTTTTGTAATAGTTAGCACTCAAAATATTTTGGCGTTTGCAACAATGTATGTATTGTCTACAACATCTTTCGAACGCAATTGTATAATTACACAATGAGTCAATCGTACCCTAAACACTTATCGTGATTGATAACATTGATTTAGTTCTAATTTTACACAACATGTAATAACATTGTGGTTTTTAACCCAAATATTTAAAAGGCAATGAACTTTTATCGTTATAATCATCGAAGCCTTTTGTTTACTTTTCATTCGATGACTACAATTGTTAACTAATATATTAAACATAAAACAGATCTATCCGGTATAGTTTATTCTGAAGGCGAGTAATATTTTCTACATAATATCGTTAGTGTGGGTTCAACGCAAACTGAATTAAACATCACGCGTTTGTCGATTTCAACGCACATATTTCGATACAAAAAAATTGTTTCTTAAATAAAATTATTTTTTTTTTTCAACTGTTTTTAACATTCTAATTTTCATTTCGACGACAAAAAATAATTTATATTTCTCTTTCACAGTACTAAAATTATAAAATACCAATTGAAATCCACTACGTACGTATATTAAAAATCCCTACTGTCAGGGATTTCCGACACGGTAACCTTAACCGTTATTAAATGGCTTTAATTAAATCGATTCAACTTTCACGGCAAATTTTCAAATTAAATTCTCGCAATTTATTCGGGAGATATACTTACTAAGGGTATATGTACAGGGTTGAAATTTGAATAGATAAGAAATTGTACAACTTCAATCATTATATCAATAAATCAAATTCGTTAAAGACGAGAACGTATATTTTTAATTAATAACATCAAATAAGGAGTAAAAGGTGAGCGTGGTATGGGCATGTTATGGGAAGGGATGAATCGCATGTAACAAGAAGAACGTTAGTTATGAATGTGGAGGGGTACATCGGTAGAGGTAGACCTAGAAAGAGATGGATGGATTGCGTGAAATGTGACATGATCAAGAAGGGAGTGATGACTGAGAAGACGGATGACAGAGTTATTTGGAGGACGAAAACCCGGTGCGCCGACCCCATGGGAGTAGGATAAGGTGGGGGAGGTAATGATGATGATCAAATCTTCGTTGGCTTTAAAACAATCAAATCTTATGTGAATCATCATTCGAGTCGAGTCATTTGAGAACCTTTAAACCGTGGCAACCCTATCTCTTGACAAATTTTGGTTAGGCAATCCCATACCATTGTGTTAGGAACATTAATATCTTCATTTTGAGTATAATTTCATCAGGATTCTCGATGAGGGTAATTAGCCTCTATTTTGTCACCATTTAATAGCTGGCAACCCCCACTCTTGCCAGGAAAAAGATAGGCAACCCCACCTTAGTCATGTTTACATTACGTACTATCGATTGGAGACAAAATTTTCAGGAAACTCGATGAGGGGTTTTCCTCCAAAAATTGACCACTTCAGAGATCAATTAAACATAGCCTTGCCAGGCTAGGATTAGGGAGCCCAGTTACAACACGTACTTATCATTTCTTACTAATATTATATTAAGTATAGATGGATGAATGAATGTTTCTCACTACGATCTCCTGAACGACTCAAAGGATGTCGCATAAATTTGACAAATATAGAAAGTAGTTTGCAAGAACAAACGCTACATAAAAGTTTTATCTAATTACTAACGGTTGATAGCCGTAGGATTCTAACTAGAAGATATATTATAGAATGAACTAAATACAAAAGGTTAGGTTAGTTATTAAAGATGTCTTGCATTATGTTAATACTGTACTCACGGTAACATATTATCAACAGGTTATGAAAATGCAAAGTTCCAAACCCGCATAACAATAATTCATGACAGAACATTAAAATATCTTCCACTCGATTATCAATACAGAAATCTAAATTTTTACCTTAAAAATAGTCAAACTCTATAATTAAGCATTGTTTTAGTGTAAATAAATCTTTTTAAATTTGTACTAAGGGATTACTTTAATCCTATAACTTTCGCACGCGAATCCGTCCGCGTGAAATTAAAAAAACGAAAGTAAGCCTATGCTTTCTTCCTATCCTATCTTCTACATCTATGCCAAATTTCATCGAGATCCGTTTAGCAGTTTCGGCTACAAACTCTAACGAACATCCATACATCCATCTAAACTTTCGTATTTATAATATTAGATTAAACGTCTTTGAGTTCGACAGATAGATTATAATCTAAGTATTAAACAAATAAAAGATTTGATGGTCACCGTGAATCGGAAAATAATCGTAATCATGAATGTAAACCACAATTTAAATGAGGGATGAAGTACTTACTATTTATTGAAAATTAAATATACGACTTAGAGCTATTATAGAAAAAATAATAGTCCAGTTATGGAAATAATATGTTGTCTATAAGGAGAAAAACCTAAATTGTGTAAAAAAAAATTAATTTTGTTTGACAAACAATAAAGGAAGCGTAGTGTTATAAAAACACAGTATAACAATAAACTATCCGTACAGTGACGCTACTCAAAAACCATATTAAAAACGTACATATGCAAATGTAACTCCAAATACACGTGTACTTACCGATTAATACTATCATATAAACTAAAACAATCTCACACTACACAGAGAAAAAACAACGATAATTCCGTGTTACATCAAATTTAAACACAACTTTTCGTTCGCGCGTCTTTTGAGCGAAAAATCGACTAGCACGAAACGACCACTCGCGACGACTAAACGATATACACTGAAAGCGGTCGAGAAAATACAACTGTGAAAACTTAAAAGCCCGAATACATTTAATAACGAAGAGCCACATTCGTTAGTCCAATACAATGCAATAATAAATTGTACTAGAAAACGAGCCGTGAAATTTAGGCTGATACGGTGATATCGAATATGATAAGATAAAGTTGTCACTCAATTAATATATTTTAGTAAATTAATTTATCCGAATGATAAAATGGATTATTTTAAGCCATTTTATCAGGGAAGCGGGATTAGCTGGGGATTGTTATTGGGTAGTGATTTATCACGAGGTACTGTCCCGTGACATATTGTAAGAGAATGCGTAAAGCTATGACGTGGAGATATCAATTTTGTATGTAATTTATGCATTTATGATTACAGTATGTAATATCTATACTAATATAATAAAGCGTAAACACACACTTCTTTGTTGCCTAAGATGTCACCAATTACAGCATATTTTTGTATAATTATTTTTTTAATAAAAAACCCTACACTTACGTCACGCTTTAGGCTTTATATTTTCACGCCATTAAACTTAGGTGGTAAACATTTTGAATAAAAACCCTAACGTGGGAAAGAGACCACAAGTTGCTGCCAACATCAAGGAAGCAAGATTGCCATGAGTGGTCATCAAGTCATGTCATTTTGACATTTGCAATTGATAATTTGACAAATGTAGGTAAACAATGATTTTTTTTATTTTCACGCGGATGAAGCCGCATGGGAACAGCTAGTTTTTAATAAAAATATAGTAGAACGTGTTATAACTTGCCTAAAAATACAAGGACGAATACTTCTATCGCGGTTTATTTATTCCTTGCCTCCAACAAATGCATTTATTGAAAACGATAGGGGAATAATTTTCAATACTAATTTGGCATAGAATAATTCTATTGCCACAGGTATGAATACAAAAACAAATAGTATTAATGTAAGAAATGCGAAAGTTTAGATAGATGGACGTTTGTTAGAGTTTGTAGCCTAAACTACTGAATGGGACTCGATGAAAGGCACTGATGTAGAAGACAGTCTGGAAGAACACATAAGCTTACTTTTGTTTTTTAATTCCACGTGAACGTAGTCGCGGGTGAAAGCTAGTTGTATCTAAAGCAGAATACATTGTATTGCAATATAGACTAATAGAACTCTACATAGTATGGTCAGATCAAATACACGTCGTAGTCCAAACAACGGCCCATTGGGACAGTCTTGTATTGTAATGCTATTGAAGCCGGAATCAAGCCTGCCGTGAAAATTCACCACTATATATCATAACAAAGTAGTTATGAATCTATCATCATACTAATATTATAAATGAGAAAGTTTAGATGGATGGATGTTTGTTAGAGTTTGTAGCCTAAACGGCTGAACAGATTTCGATGAAATCCACACGGACAGAGTCGCGGGCGAAAGCTAGTTAATATATAATTCTAGATTAAGTAAATTTCATTTTATTTATCATTTATTTTAGAGTGTGAATATAGTTAAATAAACACTTATTTAATACTTTCTAATATCACGTAAAATAAATTATTTTATTATTAAAATGGAGTTATTAACTATTATTATTAATAGTTAAAACACTACACTAGTAATAATGATTGATAAAACATCAATAGCAATGGTAAATACAGACTAGATAAGTGATCAGTATCTCGCAGTAATCCTAGCAACATAGAACTTTGTTGGAATGATGAAAACTGCTAATATTTATACAAAAAAAGAAACATTTCGAACTGTCTTATTTCACAATTTAACGGCGTCTTTAGCAGCTTCTTAAGATGAACATGGTAATAATTTAGAAACGGCATTGTGACAAATGACCAAACTACAAGTGTTACGATAGGAACACGATTCATTGATGCGATTCTTTTATCAGATAACTCTAGCCTATTTTAAAATATGTTATCTGACAAGCGATAAAGAGTTAGTCCATTTGTGACATTTTACAGAACTCATACATCCATATCAGAATGTTGATAAAAACGACTACCGTTTTCAACACTGTACAATACGACATTATATTTCAATAGCTGTTCCTTGCGACTTCATCCGCGTGGAACTAAAAAATAATTAAAAATACAGTCTATGTTACTCACTGATAACGTAGCTTTTTTAAAGGTGAAAGAATTTTTAAAATCGGCCCAGTAGTTTTTGAGTTATTTCAATACATACAAAAATATAATACAAATCTTTCCTCTTTATAATATTAAGTATAGACTACGAGCCGATTTACTTAACGAAATTAAATCTCAGTTAATACCTACATAAGTAGAAGAGCAATAAAGTATAGTAGGTTAACAAAACCACAACATTTGGCGTCTATTTTTAACATTTGCCATAATTTGACAGTTGAATGTGACGTAAGCATGAATAAAGGTGCATCTATACTAGCGCAAAACGACGTGCTAACCTCACATTTGAAATAAGGACCATCTACCGAGTAAGTCTTAAGAACCTACTTTGTCCCCAATACCAATTTTAGGGACACAGAGAAAATAACCGGCTAGTCAACTATTGAACTATGTAGAAACGAAGGGAATTTATTTCCGACCCTATTTTTTCTAATGTCCCTTTACACTAACAATGCGAAGTCAAAAACAAATTGTTGTCCGCATTTCCATCATAAATGGGATAAATGTATAATTATATGACTGTTCGTATTTTTGTCTCTTTTTCACTGAAGAGAATAAACAAAGACAACAAGATACAATACATGTGTTGGCCGGGTCTTGTAGCGACGTTTTCTCCGCAAAGTTAATTTGCTAAATGTACTGACATTTGCTTAATGTGCCGTAAATGAGGGCATTTATTTGCGCCTGATATTAAAGGACATACTCTGGCCATTACAATGTGACGTACATCATTGTTTTTAAAGGGTTGACACGATCAACAAATTTAGTAAATTGTGTGGATTAATAACGATAGAATAAATATATTCAACCCTTCACGTTTAAACATTTTAAATTTATTAATATGTAGTTGCATAAACAATTTAGAGGTAAATTGTTTTCTAAAGCCACTCAGACACTCAGTTGTAACTGTCGGTTTTAACTGAAGATTCGAACTGAACATAGTAAGAAAACTGTTACAAAAATAACCTCGCAAAGCTTCGAAGCCGGATAATTGATTGCACGTCTCGGAGATGAGAACGGAGACTTATCAACTGACAGGGCTTCTAACTCATCTCCTTGTTTACGGTGAGTTTCCTTTACCTCTTAAAATATATATCTCTCTAGTTTTCCTTGAGAAAACAAAGGAAACACATTATAATAAATACTTACACCTGTTTATATTTTTCTGTTAATTATAAAGATTTTTTATATTTTATATTTAGCTACTAGCTTTTGCCCGCGACTCCATCCGCGTGAAATTTAAAAATAATAAAAAAGAAAAGAAAAAATATAGCCTATGTTACAGATAAATTACCTTTGTAACGGTGAACGAATTTTTAAAATCGGCCTAGTAGTTTTTGAGCCTATTCATTACAATTAAACAAACAAAGTTTTCGTCTTTGTAATATTAGTATAGATATATCAAAAAATTGTATCGATTTCGTTTTAAGTCTTAAATCTACGTATATAATAAAATTGGTGTGTCTCGTTTGTAATATCAAAAGAAAAAGTCCAGGTTTCGGGTAGATGATGTATTTTCGTTGCTGATAACGAAACATACATTTAATTTTTTTTTGTCCATCTGTCTGTCTGTCCGCAAGCCGCGTTTGTTCCAGGTAATCTGAAACGACTGGGCCGATTTCGACCGGATTTTCACTGAAGGGTAGCTGATATAAACGGGCATATTATAGGCTACTTTTTTACCTTAATATTGCGTGGACGAAGTCGCAGGCAACAGTTTTTTAATATATATTATAATAAAAACTTTGCAAATAACGTAACGTTTTAACTTATGTACAAATGAGTATGTATTATATGTTTGTTAAAGGGTCAGTCAACCTCATTAGATTGCATTATGAAGCCCTTAAAATACTGTTATAGTCACAAAACCACTCTATAGTTAATAGAATAAAAAATTGCCTTTTCAAAGGCCCCTCGCATCTTGTAATTTATCTTGGCGGATCTCTCGAAGTGTAATTTTCTCTGACAGCGTACTATTGTGGGATTTCATCGTACTCATCCAGTTGAATTTGCCTTAAATAAATCACTAATGTGATTGACCTACACTCATAAAGGACGGTGCAGATAAGTTTTTACGTAAATCACTTTTATTATACAATACACCCAAAATTTGTTTTGATAGCGTTAGTAGTCATGTTAAAAAGCTTTATTGTAAGATCGTGCGCACACCAGAAACTAAACTATCGCACAACTGTTTAGTCTCGCTCTGATTCCTATGAGCTTATATGGAGGTACACACTACTAGATACGAGTATTTACTTGTGCAACTAAACAGTTGAATTGCGAAACAATCGACAACCGCACAACAGTTCTGCGATAGTTTAGTCAAAAGTGTGCATCTGCTGTAAGGATTTAACTTAACTATACCACATTAATTACATTTTTTATACGTAAATTGTGGAAATATTGAAAACAAAATTATTTTCATACTTAATGATTTGAGAATGATTCATTTTTAATTTTTCAAAGTTTATCTCTCTATAGGTACATATTATAAAATTGGAATGTTTTTTTGTAATATCATAGGAAAAAATCCAGATTTCTTTGAAAATGATATATTTGCGTTGTTGATAACGAAAATCGCATTAAAAAAAAATTGTCTGTCTGTCTCCGAAACGGCTGGGCTGATTTAAACGGGACTTTTACTGGAGGGTAGTTGACATAGACGCGCATATTATAGGCTACATTTTTTTTTAACTACGCGCTGTCAAAATGGCGACCAGACCGCTATCTCTAGAACGGTTGGACCGATTTGGACGGGACTTTGACTGGAAGGTAGCTGTTAAGAGGGAGATGGACACGGGAACGTTCTGCGCTAACGAAGTTTGCGGCCGACAGTATTTTAAATGTTACTGTAACAGCAACATAATAAAAAGGTTATTAGTATTAAATATAATTTAATTGTAAACTGAATCAACAATGGCAATTGAGTTAATTAATTCAAAAATATAATTGTACAATATAAACAATATCTTTTAAAGATACTCATTTTACTAATAATTAGAAATTTTAAAGTAAACTAAATAGGCTGATTATATACAAATTATTACATAGAACGTTTTAGGACAATCGTTTGAAAAATAATTGTTTATTGCAGAAAAATATACTATGGCACATGTATAATTTTCAGAATATTTTTAGATAATTTGAAAATAAATTGAGCACATAATATTGATAATTGCACCAAATTACATTTAATTATTTACAAATAAAAAATGTATAAAAACAACTTATGAAATATTTGTATACCAAACTTAATATAAATAGCAATTTTAAAGCCTTTATAATACAAATTGTGTACTCTTATATTTTATATACATTTTAATTAATGGAAATTTACAATAAAATGCAAGATTTTGCACCTTCTGGGGATAGCACGAAAATTTGCGAGATAACATTCGTAACAAAATTTGCCGATGTAGTTTTGACAAATCTCATTCAAATGTCGTTACGTACACTTTCGCGAGAATTTTCGTGCCATGTCGTATTCTGACAATCGAATAGTTCTGGATTTTTTTTAATTCCTCTCATACAAAGTCGCGAGCAAAAGCTTGTCTTTACTAATATTATAAAGAGGAAAAGTTTGAATTTTTGTATGTATTGAAATAACTCAAAAACTACTGGGCCGATTCGTTCGGGCCGAAAATTCGTTCACCGTTAGAAAGGTAATTTATCTGTGAGTAACATAGGCTATATTTTTTAATTTCACGCGGGCGAAGTCGTGAGCAACAGCTAGTTGTTTATATTTTCTTAACAACTGTACGCTTTTCATATTTTTCAATCGTCATGCTTAAAGTTCCTTTACTAAGAAATCTAGATTTCGCTTGGTACTTTTTTAACAAATTCACTGGAAAGTTCGAATTTGTAGGATTTTTAACCGCTTTACTTAAAGCTTTTTAGGAACCTAATAAATACATAGTACAAACATATTTACATGTTAGTAACAGGATATACACAAATTGTTATATAGTTACTTTAGAGATTTAGTGCCCTATTTAATACGAAAGCACTTATTTTCCATATGTTTTCCAACATAAATCATTAGGAGTACAAATGTCTTCCGTTTTATTGTAGACGGCGCGGCACGGTGTTTCGGTTAGTTTTCGCAGATGATAACCGTCTTAAAAAATAGTTTGGACATTCAAGAACAACATAACCTATTAATATTATTGATTTTATATTGGTAAAATATAATTTTTATAAGTTGAAAATGTCAAAATTTGAGCCAAGTAAGCGTCATTTGCGGAAAATTTTATTACATCTTTAAAGAAATCTGCTGCTGAGGCGCATCAATTGCTCGTAGAAGCATGTGGTGAGGGTGCTTTGAATGAAAGAACGTGTCGAGAGTGGTTTCAAAAGTTTAAAAACGGTGATTTGAAGGCCAAAAATTTACGAGGATGCAGAATTGGAGGAATTATTGAAGGAAGATTAATCTCAAACACAAAAAGAACTTGCTCTAACATTAGAAGTCACTCAGCAGGCAGTCTTCCATAATAAATATTTAATTTGTGTTAAAAAACGGCGCAAACTTATTTGTACACCTAATAGAACAATGTTTTGTTTTATTTGTTCACAATTTAAGTAATTATTAACTATTAAATATTGTGAAATGTAATTTTTTTCGATGTTTGTTGAAAACTTGAGTGAAATAACCTTTTGTTTTTAATTCAAAACCTCGAAAATCATCCTGGTATTATATACCGTAACGCAATCCATCAACTGTAAGCCTTTGAAATACGAAATATATTAAAATAGGTTTCGTTTTATTTTACTGGTGGCATTCAACTTTAAATAATTTAAAACGCGTCATGAACACGAGCTTTCATTTAAAAAGCTTTTTATAATAAAGCTTTGTTTTCTGGCGTTGCCATAACCGGAGTATACGCGAGCTTTTTCATACTAAATTAAAAAGCTTTTAACCGTTTAATTCCAATTATCGAGAAAGTGCAATATTACAACAAGAAAAATACAATTTTTATTTATGCCTTCTTTCACCCCAGTATTGACAACGATAAGGATATTTTTAACAGTAAACAACCCTCGGGGTCCGTTTTTCACTGGAGCTTATTTGGACGGGCAGTCGGGTAGCCTTACGTGACTGGAATTTTGCCAGACACTAACCCCATAGTCATTGTGAGTTATTATGATTCGGTAATATAAAGTAAATTGGCGTCTCAGAGCTATACGCGGAAAGCCAAGCACATACACCGTCAATATCTCACACAAAAGAAACAATCACAGAAGAAACAAAGAAAAGGTCTTTCTTGAGAAATTCTATTATCTCACTTTAGTGTGTCCACACCTTTACAAACCTACTTTATATTTATGAAAATTATCTCTTGTCCACTGTAATGTTTTCACCACTTTAAGTGTACACTTTTAGCATTATATTGTTTGTTGTTCCACTAGTACCACACGCTATCAGCAGAAGCCAGGGTTGGTGTGTTCGATAACGCAGCGCTTGCAGTACTTCTTGACAGCGCGATACCCGCGCAGCGTGACCGGCGTGTCCTGTATGTTGAGCTGTGTGAGGCCGCGGCAGTAGTACGCTACCGCCTCCAGACCGTCGTCGCCCACCAGCTCGCAGCCGCGCAGAGCCAACTTCTTTAGGTTAGGACAGCAACGTGCGAGGATCTAAAATGTGTTAACGGCATTAGAATTATGATTACATGAGTAACAGAGGTGAACTGACAAGTATTGTTATTGAAGTAGATATATTGATAAGAATAATATGGTTTGAATTTGAATTTAATTCAACTCTATCTGAAATGAAAATTCTTGCGGTTTCATCAACGTGCCCTTATCCCTTACGGAGGGTCGGCACAGTATGTGCTACTCTTCCATACATTTCTATCCACCCCATCCATCCTCAAATCAGTTTCTCCGCCATCAAATCCACTCCCTCTTCCCATTATTAATTTATCAGAAAAGTGTTGGAACAGAAAGTGGACTAAAATTAAACTTGCACATCAAGAGAAACTCGAAATTGTTCACGCCTGGCATCTGTGTGATAGTGATATTGTACCGGGAGAGCCGGCTGTTTCGTGCAGAAGGCGATATTGCTCTATTGGTAAACTATTTCCACATTTCTTTAGTCACCTGTAAGCCAGCTTCAGAGACATCGGTAGCGCCAAGGTCAAGCGCACGCAGCCGGGAGCAGCCGCGCGCGATCGCCTCCACGCCGTCGTCGCCAACCGCACCGCAGCCGCGCGCGTTCAGGTACCGCAGCTTGTAGCAGCGGCGCGTTAATGTTCTTATACCAGAGTCTGACACCTATTGAAAAATAATTACTTATTAATAATACATTTAGTTATAACATGGTAGTATTATATAACAGTGGTAATTAGAGTACCCACTGGTTAGAAGGACGTAACACCACAACAAAACGTCATGCCGTATACAACATATCGTTGACTAAACAGCATAAAATTAGAATCTAAAGATCCAAATACTAGGGATATTTAATATATGCATTGAGGATAGAGAGACAATTGTATTGACTTAGGGAAAAAAAGGAAAATGCTAATTTCGCCAGAACTTTTGCAGTATTAGATTTAGTTCAAAGTACCTTATTAACTTGTATATAAGTGATCAGTATAAACTGACCTGTGAGCATTTAGCGACAGAAAGGTATCGTAGTGCGGGGCCCAGCCTTGCCAGTTCGTACAGACCGAAGTCTGTGACGCCCGTACAGTCCGACACGCTCAGCTCTTTTAGCGCGCAGTACGACGGGATCCATCGCACGCCCGCGTCTGGAAACAAACAAGGAAAGAATTAGATAGATAGTAGAAAAAAATGATTAAAAACAGGCAAGACGGTCTACGAGCAATCCTTTACTAGCTTTCGCCCGCGACTCCGTCTGCGTGAAATAAAAAAAACATAGTGTCTTATAGTGCGAAATTTCATCGAGATCTATTTGGGTCGCAAACTCTAATAAACATCCATCCATCTAAACTTTCGCATTTATAGCAATACTAGCTGTTCGCGTGAGGCTTCATTCGCGTGATATTATAAAAACTTTATTTTATTGTTTACATTTGTCAAATTATCAATTGCAAATG
>LD688949.1:1607097-1618607 GCA_003118335.3 Papilio memnon | reverse complement strand
CGTAGAAAACTAGTCCAGGGCGCCAGTAATGCTAATATGAAAGTTTTTGAGAATAATTCAGTCTTGACATTGATATGACCAGTCAGATAAGCGCCGATGTTTTACTCTTATTAACTTAAAATGATGAACAATGAATAGCAATTCCGATATAACTAAGATCAATCAGTATTAAATAAAACCATTTTAACAAGAAACACATATATTTGTACACATTTCAAGTCTTAAATATCTACACTAATCTTACAACATAATAGGAATTCATTGCAAATATAATTAATCCAAAATTATTTTCCAACAAAAAAAAAATCATTTTATTATCAATTGAAATTGCTTCTGTGACTATTGATTAGAATTAAGGGTAAGTGGAAACGGACCTTATTTATCCTAGCTAATTTACATTTTACAAAGGAAACCATCTCTGTGCACCATCTAGTCTTATAACTTCACCATTAAGCATCGGGTTCTCTACTATACTAGTAACTAAATGTGCAAACTCCTCCGGTTTGCCAAGTCTTGATGGAAACGGCGTCATACGTTTAATGAAATCAATCATTTTTTCAGGTAGATATTGTACTAGTGGAGTATCAAAGATACCTGAAATAACATTTACAAATATTATACTGTAAAAAAAAATTGTATCAACATTTTCCCACAAGATTGTCTGTGTGGAGTAAAACTTAGTAAGTAGCCAGCCCATAGACAAATTAACATTCGATTAGCTATATCGTCATACTACACTGCCCGGTAGTGACTGATTACTGGGTTAGGTATCTCGGTTCGCTGAGATCGCTCCCGGAGATCACCAGCAATATAAAAGGGTTACTGGGGATCTTCGGCGAGCTGGGTTGGCTGGAGTAATCCATTTCCTATTCTCACGCAAAATACGCGCTAGCCGTGGAGTTCCGGAAACCGTAGCCCTACTACTACTACTAGCTATATCGTTAGTAGAATCGACAAATGTTTAGGAATGAAAACGTGACAAGCACGTGATTTATTCAATGTTATTGTCAGTTCCATACATTTTTGACTTTTTGATGAGCTATAACGATAATTAAATGTTCCTTTGTCTAAAGGGGCTGTATTTCTTAATATCACTAGCTTTTGCCGACAAATCCGTCCACACTGAATAAAATAAAAACATAATAAATAGCCTATGTGTTGTTCCAGACTATGTTCTACATATGTGCCAAATTTCATTGAGTTCCGTTGAGCCATTCTGAAGATATCTTCCAATGAACATCCATCAGCCATCTAATGTTTCTCATTTATAATATTACTTACTTTTGCCCGATTATGTTCTACATGTGTGCCTAATTACATTGAGATCTGTTGAACCATTCTGTAGATATCTTCTAACAAACATCCATCCACCTAAATTGTCACATTTATAACCTTCATCACCGGTTCCCTATACGTCCCCACCGAGGGACTCAGAGCCTACAATAAGTAAGGGGTGACTAGGCCATAGTCAACCACGCTGGCCCACTGCGGGTTGGTTAACTTCACACATATCTGAGAATTTCTACGCCGATATGTGCAGGTTGCATCACGATGATTTCCTTCACCGTAAGAACGTAGGGTAAATTCGGCATTTATAACCTCAGTAAATAAGATTTGTAATAGTATAAATACCTGGTGCAATAGTCACTACTCTGATGCCCTGTGCCGCAAGATCCCTGGCTATTGGTAAAGTCATTCCAATCACAGCGGCTGTTGATGCTGCAAATGCTGCCTGACCAATATCACCCTCATATGCTATTGTTGACGCTGTATTCACAATCACACCTCTCTGTCCATTCTCATTAGGTTCATTTTTCCCTAGCAGGCCTGCTGATAATCTTATTGTATTAAATGTGCCTATTGTGTTAATCTGAAATATTTGTTTTTAATTTTAAAACTTAATGGTTGGAACAATTAGGTTTAAAGTTTGACATGCAGTAGCAGATATAAAAGTACAAAGCAATAGCTTGTATCATAAGTCAAAATTTTCTGATTTACACCTTGTTTTATTTTTTAATTATAATAGCTTTTGCCCACAACTCCGTCCACATGGAATTATAAAAAAAAAACAAAAGTGTGTGGCCTATGTGTTCTTACAGACTATCCTCTACATTTATACAAAAATTTATCAAAGTTCATTCAGCTATTTAGGCCACAAACTTTAAGAACCATCCATCCATCTAAACTTTCGCATTTATAATATTAGAATGATTAACTTGGTAAATACTTATTTCTGTGTTGTTTAAAGTAACATTAGAAAGAAGAACTGTAGATTTTGAATGTCTTTTTATATACCTGTTTGATGTGTTGTAACGAATTGTATTAAATATTAACATTTTGTCTTGGAACATTTTCATTTCAAACATATATTTTACATAGCAGTCAATCAAAATAAGCTTTTATTAATCAATAATTCAACACCTACTGTCAACAATTATTTTACTTACGTTTAAACATTTGATAAAATGGCTTGAACTACATTCCTTGTCTTTAAAGAAATTATACACTTGATGTGTTTGTGCATATCCTGCACAGTTGACAAGTGTGTCAAGTCTTCCAAACTTTGATTTTGTCAATTCCAAAGCCTTCTTTACATCATCTTCTGACGACACCTAGAAATTTGATGTTATTAAGACAGGTCTGTCCCATAAACAAGAACCAATTATTATTCACCCAACTTTATTATGAGTTAAGTTTCTTTTATTTATCTTAAAGTATTATATTATAGGACCATGGCATAAAGTAAAACTTTTCTAATTTAATCAAAACAAAACTTTATCTTACACAACCGACTGACACAGCAACATTCTCTCCAAGACCCTTGGCAACTTCCTGAGCTCTTGTTCCTTGAATATCCAATATAACGACTCTTCCTTCATTTTTAACAAGTCTTTCTACAGTGGCTTTACCTAATCCAGAAGCGCCGCCAGTAACCAAACTCACCATACCCTGTGAAAGAGGTTATGCTACATTTTCTAAGATATTGATAACAATTCACTTCACAACCGAATAATTATTATCAGACCTTGAACATTATGTTAAGTAGCAAAGGTTTTCTGTTAAACTTTGTGTCAAAATGAATATTTTAAACAATAAATAAGTTTAAATTACAAAATCGCCGATCGCTAACTTTATTATTGACATTTGACATAATTTGACATTGCCTTGATAATTTGACTTGATATGTCAGGCAAAATGTCACCGTTAATGCGCGATTGGATTTATGAATTTATAACATTCTGATTTGGTATATTTTGGACTACGTTTTCATTTAGTGTGTAGTTTGTTTGTTTATGTTTTGAAAAAAAAAACGAATTAACGCTAGCCTAAAATCAATGCTCGGAGCTTGATTTAATAGATTTTGGTTTATTGATGAAATATTGTTAATCGATTTATGAAGTTTTGTTTGGTACGTGGTGGTACGACGGACGTCCCTACTCCTGTCGGCCATTGAAAATTGAAAATTCAGAAAATGAAAATTTTCTTTCCGTGCGACATGTTTTTTATGAATTTATAACGTTTACTTAGTTTAATCGTGATGAAATGTGTATCAAATGTTTTAAAGTGAATGGCCGTATTTATCAATAAAGTTTATATATCTCACAAGGCCATAAATCGAGAAAGTCGCTTTCCCGGCGGAAACTATCATTGAGATAATTTTTACTATTGTATTGAAAGTATCATTATGGCTAAAGTAGAGCAACCTATATTTATTTTGCCGAAAAAACGAAACGGGAAAAAGCAGAATGCCGTTACTGGCCATGTTGATCATATAATAACTGTCCAGGTATTTACGCTTATGTTTAGAACTTTTACTATTGAATTTATTCTTTCGAGTATTATTTATTTTAATTAAATCAAGAATTTTCTTCTTTCTTCTTTTCTTTAAACAGACCAAATATTACTATAATTAAGTATTTTACTCATTCAATTATCTTAATCAATAAAATAATGTTACAGATCAAATTTATTCTTTTTTTATTAATTATTATTTACAGGGAGCAACCGATACAGAATTGCCAACAAAATATATAAATGGCTTGTCACCAGTAACTGAACATGTCAATGGCATCATACATTCAACCATGGATGGCCTAAAGTCTAATATGAAAATTAATCTCCCCATTATCAATGATGTAAACGACGAAGACTTGATTGATACAAATATCCTTGTTGATGCACAACATAAATTGCAAAAAAATGGTTACCAAGCCCTTTCTACTATCCACAACAGTCGGGAAATAATAGATTTATCTCCAATTTACGAGAATTCTTCCGATGCCTGTTCCAGCCTTGGTGACTTGAGAGAGACCATGGATGTAGACACCCAAAGAGGTTGCAGAATCCTAAACTCTGACAATAACGAAAGTTCTTGTGCAACTCCAAATAGTTTGTCACAAACTCAATCCGAGAACAGCTTTGAAATGGGACCTCTCACTGACAGTCTTAAGAATAGTGCAAAAAGGAAAAAGCGTGTTAATATTGTACCAGGAGTTGTGGATTCTGAAAATCCAGATACTGAAATAACCATTTTAAGAGTTGAATCGGAGGGGTCGATTTCACCTACATCATTAACTGATAACTCTAAAGATGGATACTTAACAATGACTGGAACAATCAAGCGAGGAAAAAAGAAAGGACAAAATGTGGATGTGAAATTGAATATATCGAGAGAGGAATTGGAGATAATTGAAGCTGCTATTGTGGCTGAAGAATACAATAAAATGGATGTGTCTAAATGCTCACTGTATAATGGGCCTCATATATTTATCTTCAGTCTTTTATGTATTCCGTTTGTGGCTTGCATTTCTGCGGCTTATTCGTTTTACATTGGTACTTTAGCCTGGTACAATATATTCACTCACGTTACGGAAAGATTTCGATGGATTAAAAAGGCGTTTTTTGCACCTATTGTGATCCTATCTTATCCATTTTTGATAGTAGTGTTTACTATTGGTGTAGGACTGTACGCTGGTATTGTACAGCTTACGTTCAGTGGAGCGAATTGGTGGAAGGATGTATGTGATTTTGAGAAAGGCTTTTATGGTTGGCTCTGCAACTTTTTGGGTATGTCCGAATGCAGTCCTTACGAAGTTGTTGTTTTGATGGATGTGAAACCATCTTAAAACTGCATTTCTGCATTTAAGCGATTTGCCAATATCACTGCCATATTGCAAAGTTGTTTTACACATATAAGACATGATCATATCTTTTAAGCATCTTTCGAAATATCAAATTAGTCATATCTAGTCAACATTTTTTTTATATTACTTTTACATTTGTAATTTTTATAAAAGTTTAAGGGTGTAAGATGTATTGGTGATAAATTGAAATGAAGGGGAACAATTGGAGAATGTCAAAAATGGTAGAGAAATCCACTTTCCTTTCTCAGCCTTTTCTTATAAATAATTGATGAGAAGGGGAATTGGTTTTGGCAGTATTGGGTATGCATAGGAAGGGGATATAACCTTATTTTGTCTGACTTCTGTGTTGATGTAAGATGGCAATGCATCTGCAATTGCAGATGTCTGGGCAGCGGTCTCTTCGCTATTTCGGCGAAGCCAATTTGTCGCGTGCTCAAATATCATCTCATAATATAAAAAAATGAAAATATAAGTTAACCTCAAATTAGTGTGAAAATATCTTCCGTTGCTCAATTTCTTCCATTTTTACTCTTAGAATCTGAAAGAATTTTGATAATTATTCTAGTCATAAGTTTATTGTTAAGAAATTAATTTATAATATCTTTTCAGTTTGTATCGAATGTTTATACTATATAAATGATTATTTTGAACAGATTATGTATTACCAAAGAAATTGACGCACAAACTGCAGTCATTGCAATTTTATCCCATACAGTTTTATAAATGCAATATTAAGTGTTAATGTATTTACAGTTTGAGAAGTACTTTTATCTCAAATATTTTATCATAGTTAACTGCTTTTAATTGTATCGATGCAAATAGTTCTATTTGAAAATAAATTTTGATATATTGTAGTAATCACAAATGTTTTAAAAAATGAAATGAATTAATATCAGTTGACATTTTAATAAACAATGTTAGCATACATAGCAATAGACCATACCAATAAAACTTCAAAGTGCTTAGCAAAACATATTTATATTGCTTAGCTTTTAGCTTGTAAAGTCAACTGTATGACATATTAAAGGTTCTAAATGTAATTTTATAACATAATCAACATTTTTATTAATAAGACTGATGTATTCTAGTCACTATTGTGTCCATTTTCTACATAATAAAGTATTTTACAAAACTTTCCCTTTCACTAAACATATCTACAACATATACATTTGTATGATTAACTGCACTAAATAAAAATAAAAAGTCTCATGGTGCATCCTTTGGTTGCCTCGAATCTGTTTGTGAATCTTTTGGCTTCAGTTCAACGTCCAATCTTTCTTTTGCTCTGACAATTTTCGATTGTAAATAGAAAGAACCGCCTTTGGCTTTGTCGTTGACATTGAATAAATGTTCGTAATTTTTCTTGACTTTATCAGGGTCTACTTTGTCTATATTTAAAATTTGCATAGCCTCTTCTAGTGAAAGACCTGTAGAGGCATTGGCAGCAGCTCTTCTCGCACCTTCTGGTCCACCACCAGCTCGTTTAGCGGCTTCCTGTGAAGCAGCTATTTCTTGCTTGAGAGCCCTAGCAAACGCTCTCCCAACAACCTGAGCACCCAAAACTATAATTTGAGCAATGTATTTAGCCATTGTCTATTTTCCAATTTGAAAAAGAGGGTATCTTGTATCATTACGAAAAAGCAAAGAAATGTCAAATTGTAATTGTCAAATGGATGATAGATTTAGGTTAAAACTCGTTCAAATTGAACTAGCATTTCGAACAATAAACACAATGAAACATAAAAGTTAGCCTTCCTCTAAGTACTTTAAAGTCTCCAAGTAATTAAAACAATTAGAAAATCGTGTTGGAAAACTAAAAGAAGAAAATGTTTTTCTAAGTGAAGTGAGTTTATATACTGTGGTAGTCTATAAAATCATAAAATTCGCGCGGTTTTTGACAGCAACAATAACAACCTACTTGTTGCTTGATTTTGTATATTTTTAGCTTTTTAACTCAAAAACCATGGTTAGAGATTATATTTAATACATATCAATGATATAGTGATAAACGTAAACTTGTGTTAGATTGAAAGTTTATATGCTCACAATACATTTATATGTTTTAGAGTTCACCAATTCCTGATACTCCGTCTGATAGAGATGGCGCTCGATCAAGAATGACTTCACCGGCACGGGAATATGAAATGTTTGAAGATGAAAGTGCAATCCTTGGAGATAATGCCGCCGAAGAAGAAGAGGATGGGGAGGAGCTTTTTAACGATAATATGGAAGCGTACGTTAATAAATATCAAAATAAAAAAAACCGTTGAGTTTAAATCAGACATGCATGCATGCATTTATGCAGATATAAATTACTTAAAACATGATAATTTCCTTCTACATATATCATGCCAAACCAGAATACTGGTTGTGTAAAATCTACTTTTTTATTGTAGGGATTATCGGCCTATGCCAGCTTTAGACCGATATGACAATGAGGACTTGGACGATGAAGACTATGACGCAATGTCCGTTGAGGCTCGTGTGGCTGCCGAACAAGAGCTGCGGAGAAGAGATAGAGATGAAGGCAGAATCAGACGGGATGATCGTGGACTATTTTATGGTTTGTAATTTTTTGTCCATATAAAGTTGTCTTCTCACCATTATTGAAGCTTTATATAAAAATGATAAAAACTACAATATAATATTAATTCAAGTAACCAAATGGGAGCTACTGGTCCTATAATTTTAATATTTCCAGATGAATCCGATGATGAAAGTACAGACGTACCTCGTAGTAAGCGTCGTCGTGATGCCGAGAGGGCAGCAACGGGAGACAAGGAGCAAACAGAAGAAGGCATTGAAAGTATTGAGAATCTTGAGGATACAAAGGGATATACTACTAAAGAATGGGTCTCCATGTTGGGACCTAGAACAGAAATAGCTAATAGGTAAGAGATATAAGAAACACATAGTATGTAATCTATACATATAACAAAATTTAGTTTCAATATGTAAAATTGAAAAATAACAAATTTATTAACATGATAAGAAAAAAACAATTTTTGAGGTTTTTGTCTTGTTTGCAGAATTTTTTTTTTATCCACCCTGATGGGCGACAGCTACTTAGGATTAATATAATTGTTACCATTGCATGATTTATTGAGCTAGTGTTCTCAAATCATCATCACCAGCTCACTATACGTCCCCACCCTACCTACCTACCTACCCTAAAGTTAGGGTGACTAGGCCATAGTCAACCACGCTGGCCAAGTGCGGGTTGGTTGACTTCACACATATCTTTGAAAATCTTCGCCGATATGTGCAGGTTGCATCACGATGTTTTCCTTCACCGTAAGAACGTCGGGTAAATTATGTACATATGAAAATTCGTAAAATCGAAAAATCACATTGGTACATGGCGGTGGGATTCGAACCCAAGACCTGTAGATTACAAGTCAAGTGCTTAAACCACTGAGCCACCGACGCTTCAATAATAAACTTCTCAAATAATAAACTTAATTTCAAATATTTACAGGTTCAAAAACTTTCTCCGAACCTACGCGAATAACAAAGGGCAATTCGTTTACAAGGATCGCATACGACGTATGTGCGAACACAATCAAGCGTCGTTTCACGTGGAATTCGATGTTCTTGCACGTAAAGAACAAGTACTTGCATTCTTCCTACCAGACGCGCCATTCCAAATGCTTCAAATCTTCGATGAAGTTGCCAAAGAGATTGTTTTACAAATCTTCCCGAGTTACGAACGTGTGACGTCAGAGATCCACGTCCGTATATCTGATCTCCCACTTATTGAGGAATTGAGAACATTCCGGAAGCTTCATTTGAACCAGTTAGTGAGGACTGTAGGTGTGATTACATCGACAACTGGTGTTTTACCTCAGTTATCTGTTGTGAAATATGATTGTAATCGATGTGGTTATATACTTGGGCCATTCGTACAATCGCAGAACTCGGAAGTTAAGCCGGGATCTTGCCCGGAGTGTCAAAGCGCTGGGCCTTTTATGGTAAGAAACAGTTTTACAAGATATGTGATAGCTAGAACCAATCAACCTATTGGCCTATAAAAGTTGCAGTCAACAGGGCTTTATTAAATACTAACTGTTCCTGTGCAACATCATCCGCATGATATTTGCATGATAAAGAACTTTATTTAATTGTTTATTTTCCATACAAATTACAGTTGCAAATATCAGAATTTACTTAAATGACAACAAAGGCTTTTGTCGTTTGTTAACAATTACCATTACCATGGTAATAAGCATAACTGGAGAAGATTTTTCTATATATTCCAGGTGAATATGGAACAAACAGTATACCGTAACTACCAGAAGGTAACAATCCAGGAGTCTCCGGGCCGTATCCCGGCAGGTCGCATACCTCGCAGCAAGGATTGCATACTGTTAGCTGATCTCTGTGACCGATGTAAACCTGGTGATGAAGTGGATTTAACTGGAATATATACTAATAATTATGATGGATCACTTAATACTGAACAGGTATTTTTATATTCATACTATAATTTGTATTAGGGTTGTAACGGAGGCCATTTTAACGGAAGCGGAAGCGGAGGTCAAACATTACACAAATAAAACATTAATTGCGATTTATTAAAGAAATAAAAACTAAAACAATTTGTAGATGTACATGGTTCTATTGGCACCCAGCAATTTTTTGAAATAAATATTTGGCCAACGTTGGCAACACACTAAAAACAATCAAATCTCAACGACTGCAATGCCGAAAATGTGAACTGCTAGTTGACCGAGCACGTCCGCGCGGGCCGCATAAACGATAGCTAGTCGCTACTGACGCGTTAACGACGTAAATTAACCTCTGTTATAACTCCGCATAAGAAATAACAGAAGCGGAAGCAGATGCGGAGGTATCATTTCTTGCGGAAGTTTCGCACTTGCGGATGCGGAAGCGGAGGTCCGTTACAACCCTAATTTGTATGGTATTTATATACTCTTACAAGAATTAAAAAAACAAGAGTAGCCTATGTGTCCTTCCAGACTATGTTCTATATTTATGTCAAATTTCATTGAGATCTGTTCAGCAGTATAGGCTACAAACTCTAACATCCATCCATCACATGCAACTAAACTTACTAATATTAGTAGTTAGTACGAGTAAGAATTAAGATTATGTATGGTATTTTATACTTATATATAAAGGGAACTTTGAATTCATTAATCATAGAAAATATTAGTGGGGATTTAAAATTGCTTTGCTCTTAACATAATATGCATGGCATTAAAAAAAACTAGTAATGCAAAGCCTATGATACTCAGTGATGACATAGCTTTTTAATGTTGCCAGAATTTTTGAAATCGGCCCAGTTTTTGAGTTATTTCAATACATACAAAAATCAAAAAATATAAATCTGTCCTCTTTATAACATTAGTAAAGTATAGATAAGTATTAAAATCATATGACAAAGATAACGTAAACAAAACTAAGCTAAAAACTACTTTTAAGCACAAAATTAAATTAATATACTGCTAAAATGTACAGAGTTTTTCCACATTTTACTCAGAAAAAAAAATTGCTTTTTTTAAAAATTGCTTACTATTTCCAGGGATTCCCAGTATTTGCTACGGTGATTATAGCTAATTATATAGTTGTTAAAGACTGTAAGCATATTGTGGAATCTCTATCAGACGAGGATGTTGCCAGTATTATAAAGTTATCCAAAGAGGCTAACATCGGAGAGAGAATTGTACAGAGCATGGCACCTTCTATATATGGACATGATTTCATTAAAAGAGGATTAGCGTTAGCGTTGTTTGGCGGAGAACCTAAAAATCCAGGTATGTATTTACATAATATAAAATAAAATAAAAAAAATTATAAAATTATTATTTATTTATTTATTAAAATTATTATTTATAAAATTATTTATTCATAAAATTTCAAAATTGATTTATTATTTGTCAAGTGTGTAAAACATAAGGTTTTATGTGTGTAAACTGTAATATTAATTCCAGTTTTTTTTTTCAACAACTTTAATATTTGTCACAGTAATTGTGTTATATTGTTTCATATTCGACTATGTAAATTAAAAAATATACTCCGATTTTATTACACAATCCTTACATATAAAATGCAAAAAGTTTGAGAGGGGACATTTTATTTTTCAAAGAATTTTCAAAACTTAATTTACTTGCTGTATTATGTAGCTCAATGTTTGACAAAATGTATTTTTTTTTTTCGTATTTATTACACGATCTATACGAATATTTTCAGGTGAAAAGCATAAAGTTCGAGGAGACATCAATGTTCTTATTTGTGGCGACCCCGGTACTGCCAAGTCGCAGTTCCTTAAATATACTGAAAAGGTAAGCTTTTAATGTGACCATAATCTATACATATAATAAAATTGGAGTGTCTGTTTATAAT
>LD688949.1:1548632-1567177 GCA_003118335.3 Papilio memnon | reverse complement strand
AACGTAGTCTGGAAGAACACATAGGCTACTTACTTTTGTTTTTTAATTCCACGCGGACGGAGTCGCGGGCGAAAGATAGTATATTCCTAATGTAAAATAAAGTAAGTAAAGAGGAACATTATTATTACCTGAGAACCATAATGGCTGACGAGATTCCCAAACAGTTTTAGTTGTTCTAAACGCACTGCGTTTTCATACCTGCAACGAAATAAACAAACATATATTAAAATGTCTCTTTAATCTTGTCATAAAATTGTAACGTCGTTAGTCTATTTCAGTATTATTGTTAAATTGTATTTAACTTTTGTTGTACAGCAGTTAACCTATTAATTTTATTAGCACACTGTAGTATTTTTTGTATAACGACAGGCAAAGAAAAAGTGTGCAAGACCGCGACCAATATTTCAATAGCGCGACACATACTCTATGGATATAGTCTAAGATCCGATGCTCTTAATAATACTTTCATAAAGTAATGTCTATTAATGAGGATATTGAAGATAAAATTGTATTAGTGAGGTAAGCAATCATTGACAACCAGATTCAAAAAATATACAGAGGAAGCATAATTGACACGTCACTTGAAACATTTTTCACATAATCTCACTAGCGCTACCTGGTGTCCGATAATCGACTGAGAAGCGTCTCGGCGTGTAAAATTTGACATTGAGATATTACCGTAAAAAGAAGTTACCGGTGAAAAAATGTCATTCCCTTATATTTCTTAAATGTCTTTGTTGACAACACAGACAGCACGTCATGTAAACATTGAAAAAGATGTTATAAACATCATACAAATGCTCATGACCAATTGAACGATGACTTCATGAGTCAACATTTATTACTCTCCTTAGTAACCCATACGAACAATTACATTTAGCATTGTATCTACACTATTATAAGGAAAAGTTTGTACTTTTGTATATAAAAAACTCAAATAGAATACTATTATACATTATCCTTGAATAACATGGGCTACATAGATATCACTAGATGATGATCTAAGCTAGGTCTAAGGGAACCTTCCCCAGTTTTGCTACCTGCAGCTAACATGATAATGGTCATATTCGATGTAGGTTTCTATTTATTTTACATTTTTCTATTCTCTATGGCGCCGGTGGCTCAGTGGGTTAAGCACTTGACTTGTAATCTACAGGTCCTGGGTTCTAATCCCGCCGCCATGTACCAATGTGATTTTTCGATTTTTCATATGTACATAATTTACCCGACGTTGTTACGGTGAAGGAAAACATCGTGATGCAACCTGCACATATCGACGAAGAAATTCAAAGATATGTGTGAAGTCGACTAACCAACACTTGGCCAGCGTGGTTGACTATGGCCTAGTCACCCTAACTTTAGGGTAGGCTCCGAGCCCCTCGGTGGGGACGTATAGTGAGCTGGTGATGATTATGATGATTCTCTAGGGGCCCTTCCTACATCTCCCTGACGACGTTGAAGATACATTACATTTAATTTAAGTTTCAAAATAACAGATACTTTGATGTTTTTTTATCGAATTTTAAATTCCACATTGCATGTAAACAATACAAAAATGTGTGATCATACAAAACAAGATGTTTGTGCGAGAAAATGCACGTCTATTCAGTTTTGGAATGAATCATCAACAACGAATGGAATTTGGCGACGTGCCATCTTGAGCTATTGAAGATTGGCTACTATTTTTACAGATTTTCGGAGCTTTCTTTAACACACATATGTTATCTGTGTTGTTGTAACTACCATCAATGTCTATGCTCAAAAAACAATATTAATTAATCAATTTTCACATCAACAAAATAATTGACATATCATTTTGTGCATGCCTCGATGAATTACTCGAGTATTGGATCAACATCGTTAAATAGACATCGTATCACATGAGATATAAATTCTCTTAGACGTAATAACATATCTGGGTCATATTAATTAATGGGTTCGTTTGTTTTTTTTTTTTCAACTAAATGATAATTAAATATACATGCGAATGATATGATTATGTTCAGCCTCTTTTGGAGTAAACCCAAAAACGTTATAACTAAAATTACTACTTCTAATTTACCAATACAAATAATACCAGTTGAATTACCTAGCCATCTATACATATAATAAAATTGGAGTGTCTGTTTGTAATATCAAAAGAAAAATTCCAGATTTCGGGAAGACGTATTAGCGTTGTTGATAACAAAAATCGCATTTAAAATTTTTTTGTCTACCTCTCTGTTCACAAGCCGCGTTTGTTTCGGGTAATCTCCGAAACGACTGGACCGATTTCGACCGGACTTTCACTGAAGGGTAGCTGACATAGACGGGTATATTATAGGCTACTTTTTTTACTTTAATATTGCGTGGACGCAGTCGCGAGCAACAGCTAGTTTAATATATTATTAATATTATCTAGGAACTTGTTTTTACCTTTGTGCTACTAGAAGCGATAACGTTAAATGGTGACGCATTTATTGCAAATAACGATAACAACATTTGTTCTCATTCGCGCGTTATCGGACAGGAATTAATTATCATTCTAGAAAATTAATAAGGGAATGCTACTGATAATTGTTCATATCTAAAGTATCCTTTGTCATTGAGAGTAGCCCCAGTGGTAGAGAAGGTAAGGAGTAAAAGGTTAGCATGGTATGGGCATGTTATGAGGAGGGATGAATCGCATGTAATAAGGAGAATGTTAGTTATGAGTGTGGAAGGGTACACCGGTAGAGGTAGACCTAGAAAGAGATGGATGGATTGCGTGAAAGGTGACATGATCAAGAAGGGAGTGATGACTGAGATGACGTATGATAGAGTTACAGTTATGTGGAGGACAAAAACCTGTTACGCCGACCCTACGGGAGTAGGATAAGGAGGAAGATGATGATGATTGATACTAGGAAATTTTTGGTCAATAAAAGTTAACATACTGGGTAACTGGGTAACTAATATTCAATCATACTTATAAACGCGAAAGTTTAGATCAGAATTTCCCAAACTTTCCCAGACTTTAGGAAAGTACTGCTAGTACCACTGGTTTGGATGCATGTTTGTTTTAAGATATGGAAAAAGGCTTATTACCTATTACTTTTTTTTTAATCTAGCGCAGACGGAGTCTAAGTCGACAATTTGTTTATATTTTCGAACCATTGTAATTATGGTATATCGTGTTATCACTTATAACGTATTTAGCACTTTTCAACTGATATCGATATGAATCACACGGGAAACGGAAATGTGGTTGTTTGAAGACCTAACTCGTACATTTAGGTTTAAATACTTGCAAATTGTTTTTAAAAAAATACATATCTATACTAATAGTATAAAGGGAATCCGGAATAAAGGGAAGGGGATCCAAGGAGGGGGTCATGGGGGTCATGCCCCCCCTGAGCTGGATCCGCCCTTGTCTCAGATTACTATAATTTTTAACGAGATCCATTAAGTTGCAACCAACATCCATCCATGTAAACTGTCGCATTTATAATATCATAATTATTATTTACAATCTATCAAGTGAGGAAGTGCAACAGTAATCTGTCTATTAATAGATAAAAACCTTGATTATAAGATGAAACTTTAGTCTTTCCACAACACTAGATCGACCTTCGTCTAAAGGTCATGGTCTGTATATCCTAGTGAATATCATAAATGCTAATATAAATTTACGGGCAACCGAAAAAAAATCTTTAAATTTTCCTTACACGTAAATAAGGAAAGCTTAAACATTTGTAATACTGAGGAACCCCAGTGATAAAACATATTTCTTCCATTTACTTAATGTGTTATTTAGTACTTATTTATTAAGGCAGTAGTGAAGACTGAATATATAGTAATTTGTATATGTTTTCGGTTTTTTATTATGTTTCTTTTTTTTGTGTGTTTTTTTATATTTAGAGTCAGGTATTTTGTATAAGGTATGATGGGACTGACATGTTCTAAGCAACCAAAGTCCCTATAAAAAAACAGACTGAATAATGAAACCTGAAATATGTGATTAAACTTATAAGTCTACGTCTACGCTTACATTCCAAATTCTATAAAAAGTTTTGTCATATAGTGGCCCTTAAGAAGTGTCTAAGACTAGTTTTAGTAATCGGCCAAAGTTAAGTAGTCCCCTATTCCACAGACATTGTTTCTATACAAAATAACAGTGCTAAAAATCAGGACAAATGCTGTATATAGTTTTAACATAATTAGCATACACTTACTTGCCAGTACATATAGCCCATTCATACAGTTTATCAAGCAAGTTCTCACTGAGTAGATACTCTAGGCAGGCTGCGGGATGCGTGTTGGGTGTGAACTGTCGGGCCCTCGCCTCTAGCACCAGTAGCGTCGTCAGCTGTTCCAGATGGTTCACCACTCCCAGGACATCATCATGTAGATGTTGCGGCTGTACAAACAAATACGATTTTATTAAAAACAACCAAGTTATAAGTCATATAAATGAAATTTATACAGATATTGAAATTGTTAACCTTAACAGCGAGTACACACCTTTGACTAAACTATCGTACAACTGTTGTGCGATTGTCGATTGTTTCACAGCCAATTCAACTGTTTAGTTCGTTGTTCGTTTTTCGTAGCCACTTTTAATCTTAACACTTTTTGGTTTATGTCCCCATCCTCTCATCGCATAACATGCATCCATACCACTCTATGCATTAAATTCAGTGCTTATAAATATTAAAAAGCATTTGTTATGCAAGTTTGCTTTAATTACCTGTGACTTCAGTATGATGTCATATGCCTGCTGCCAATGCTTGCAGAAGGAGTTATAGCATGCATTTGGCTCATAATCATGCCGGGGGTCCAAAGTTCTGGACAGCTGTCGAGCAAACGACAGTGACGTTGTCCGTAACCAGCTCATCTTGATCTCAGATCATTTTACCATCTGGAATGTGATCACATGATATATAAAACGTAAAATAAACCTCCAGTTTATTATTATAAGATTTAAACTTCTAGAAAACTTAAAGGTTTATTTTAGTTACATTACTGTAGGTGATGAGCAAAGAGACACAATTAATGGAAGTTTCATAACAAAAATAGCTACAGATTTAAATATATATGAATATTCAATGTACATATTCCTAATAATTCTAAATATAGTAGTAAAATAAAGACAAACTACAAAACTGTATACAAAATAATAAGATAAAATTATTATTACTCTATAACCAGTTACTGTTTCCTGTTCCGCGCTACTTATTGCCTGTTCATGATTATTTTTATTTATTATTTTTTAATGGCAACAAAAGAAGGAATACTCTTTAAAAGCAAGGGATGTTGGATATTTTGTTCAGTAAGTCCTATTAACAAAATGTCGTGCCATAAGAAAAATGTATAAACATATATACATTGTACAAGTAAAAATGTTTCTCGTGGACATGGACTTAATATTGAGATCACAATTTAGAGAAAATTTTTCAGAAGTACAACTATAAACAGTGTATGGGCAAGTCATTAGAAGGAATGAATTGCATGTAACAAGAATATTAGTTATGAGTGTGGAGGTGTACAGTAGAGGAAGACATAGAAAGAGATAGATGGATTGTGTGAAAGGTGATATGTTCAAGAAGGGAGTGATGACTAAGATGAAGGATGATGATATTTGGAGAATGATAAGCCGATGCGACAACCTTACGTGAGTAGGTTAATATAGAGATGAAGGTTTCAGAAGTACATTTTGTCAAATTAAATAATAAAACAAGTGAATTGATAAAATTCCTGGCATCCACAGTATGTAATACTTTCACTATTGACATTTTCCATACACTTTATTGCAAACTAATAGCCTTAGAAAATCTGATATACGTGAGAAAAGTGAAACAATGCCTCAATGTTGGTGAAACTCCATTAATATCAATTGTGCAATATCAAGCCAGTACTTTTACCTTAGCAAATTGTGGTATAATTCATCATACAATGAGGATTAGCATTATTGAAGTAGTGACATTATTCAAGTGCTTAGAACACTAAAGTACGTTATTGTTATATTCATTAATATTGAACCTTGACATTCGAAGTACCACTTCTTACTAAACTAGTTTGAAAACAAAAACAATACTTTAAAAAGACTACGCTTAAAATATATCTTAAGAAGATAAATACAAATGCATACGTTCAGGAAGTTTCTTGATTCGAAAATAGATACAGCAGGCCACAAAATAAACCACTAAGGTTACATGATACGCAATACTTCGGAGACAATTATGTCACCCGCACTTCAAAAAGCCTTCATCGAAACACTTTTTAATGTTTGCCACTGAATAAGTATCACTGTTATTGATTTTTTTACAACTTTTAATTTATCGAGTAGGAACCATTGAAAAACTATTAAGTTTTGCATAAAAAATGCAAAACAACCACGCACGACAACTTGACAAATGACATAAAGTAAAGTAAAAAATTATTTATCTATGAACCTGACCAAAGACCACAAAATGAAAATGACTACCATAGATAAAATATATATCCTGAGACAACCAAAGAGTTTATAATTGGTTTTTTTTATAGGAAAGGTGAGAATTCTCAAACGATCTAGGCATATTTTCTCTTAATATTTCTTCAATAATTCTCTAAATAAGAAACGATTGAACCGTCTACATCGGTTATTTCCACATCTAAAAACGTATGTTGCTTTGTCTTTCTTTAAACTAGCGTTTACTTGATTTTCTTACTTTCACGTATAGTTTTTGTTAGCATCTTATTGATATAAATATCTTTACGAAACCATTTTAAAGTGTACCTCTTATCCCATTGTCTCCCTTTTATTATCAAATGGTCATCTTATAGTATTTTTATTTCAAAAAGGACTTGTATTGATGTGGTTAACAATTTTATATATAATCTGTATATTTTTTTCTTTCAGAAATCTAATTATCTTCTTGGGAGTGTACGCGTGTGATTTTATAATTTCATGTAAATAGATATAGTATTTCAAGTGATTTAAAAGTATTCCAGGTTTTTCTTCGATAACCATAATTTCTAAAAAATTCACAACGAGTTCCAAGTTGGAACAGTTGTATAATGCAAGAGAAAATTATGTTAAAGAATTGGAGGGTGCATTTCATAAAATCATGAACAATAATATGAGTGCGCAACAAAGCCCAGCTCAAACAAGTATGCAAGCGGCAGTCGATAGAGAAAAAGTGTACACCTGGATTTTGGAACTATGTAATCCCGAAAGTCGAGAAAATGCTCTATTGGAGCTAAGTAAGAAACGAGAGGTCGTACAGGATTTAGCTCCTATGTTGTGGCATAGTTTTGGAACTATTGCTGCTTTATTACAAGAGATCACCAATATTTATGTTGCTATGATACCTCCTACCCTTACCGCCCATCAAAGCAATCGTGTATGTAACGCTTTAGCTCTCATGCAATGTGTAGCTTCTCACCCCGAAACCAGATCTGCTTTCTTGCAAGCCCACGTACCGCTGTTTCTGTACCCTTTTCTTCACACTGTGTCCAAAACTCGCCCTTTTGAATATCTGCGCTTGACCAGTCTAGGTGTCATAGGTGCTTTAGTAAAGACCGATGAACAGGAAGTTATAACATTTCTGTTGACAACAGAAATCATACCTCTCTGTCTCCGTATCATGGAAAATGGCTCAGAACTATCTAAAACTGTGGCCACATTTATACTACAGAAAATATTACTAGATGACAGCGGCTTATGCTATATATGCCAAACATACGATAGATTTTCCCATGTAGCAATGATACTTGGTAAAATGGTGCTGTCTTTAGCAAAAGAGCCATCAGCACGTCTGCTGAAACATGTTGTCCGCTGCTATCTACGTTTGTCTGACAACCCTCGAGCCAGGGAGGCTCTGAGACAATGTCTTCCAGATCAGCTTCGTGATGCAACATTCACAACTTGTCTTCAAGAGGATAATTCCACTAAGCATTGGTTGGCACAGCTGATAAAAAATTTGGAAGTACCTCCACAGCCTACGAGCCCTGCGCAGCCAAACATGTGAGCATCAAATAAGGAAATCATTTTTGTTAAAAAACTTTGCTTTAGTTCTTTTTTTTTTTCAATTCTATTATTTTATCGAATTCTATTTGTCTTTTAGAAAAATGTTATCAACTTATTTTGTATTTTCTGTTAATCAATTTTTTTTCATTTCATAGCATAAATGTTATAATTTCATGCATTCATATTTCTTGCTTAATGAACTCTTAATTTGTTAAAGGAATATGTTCTAAAAATGTATTATTTTTTTAGGTACAAAACCAGGTGAACCACTAATTTTGTACGCAGGTGTAGTGGACTGGATTAGAAATACACTTTTACAACTTTTTTGTACTATTGTTTTATTTTCTCAACTTTACATTTTTTTTTCATTTATAAAATTACACATTTTACATAGAGTTTGAAAGACAACACAATAAACAAAAATTTTGAAAGAACACCATGTAGTCCAATAAGACTACTTTAATTAATAAATATTTTTTATCATTTGAATTTGTAAAGAGAAATATATTTTTAAAAATCTGGTCCTCTTTTTGGATATTTTGACAAAGCCCAACGCCTTGCACTGTAACTGTCAATATAAATAGGCCTGTTGCTTCTACTTGTCCCAGGTTTTTGATTATTACAATGTGATCTTGGGTTGTGAGTATGTTTATCCTCTAAAGATTCAGAAACATCAAAGAATTGTGTACTGCGTGTTATACAGGACTCTGTTGCAGAACAGTAATAGAATGATTTATCAGCTTGAAATAATTGAATTTGTGATGTCTGAACATCTTTCACATCATTCATTGGTTTCATTGATCGACCACAAATACATGTAGATCTTTTTCTAATATTAGTCATACACTCGACATTAGAAGTTAAAGGTCCAGAGATTATTGTATTTACAGCTTTATCAATAAAAACTTTATCGTAAACTGTTTTTCTAGATTTGAATTTAGTAACGACAACAGCAGATTTGCCTTTGGGTATAATGTTGTTAACTACTCTCCTTTTTTCAATTAGAATAGATCTAGTTGGACTTTCATTATGGATTTTTGTACTGTCTGCGTAATTTGAAGATGCGGACGATTGATCTAAAACTGGATTTACTATATCACCACATAGCTTTTCGGCTATACTAGACATGAATATTTGTTTTTGTAATTCTTTAATACTATCCCAACTCCAATGTCTTTAATTGCTTTCTTGTAAAACATTCTACTAATATTTAATGTAATTTAATATATTTCTATCATTTTCTTATGTTAATATTTCAGAGATTCTTGAATGTAAATATTTTGATATTTTCTTATTTTTAGTCAAACGTCAGTTTTTTAAACAATTTCGTTTTTATTTATTTATTTATGACATTTGTTATAGAACATTTCTAATTGTCTTTGGAAAAGTTATCAGTTTTCACAATTATATTTTTATCTGCCTATATAATAATACGTACCTTTTTATACTCATTTTTACACTTTATTGTTTATATATCTTCAGTTTAGCTTTATTTCAAGCATTTTAAATAAGTAAATATCAGTCAAAATCCAGAGTTACAGATATTCGACTATGATAACAGATACCATAAATAAAATATTAATGATAGAAAATTTCAAAATTGTGTACATGTCAAAGTCATTGTCAAAATCATTCATGACATCAGCTAAAAACACCAAAATGGAAAAATTTGCTATTAAATAATTAAATAAAACTAATTTCTGAATGTCTACTGTCAGCAATGGCATATAATTTAAAAAGCTATATACCGACAAGTAAATAAATGAAAGATAGAAGTGTATAAATGTATATTTATCTAAATTCATGATGTGGGTTTATGGATACGGGTCTTTAGTTTGGAAAGTAGATTTCGAATATGAATATAAACTTGTAGGTTATATAAAAGGTTACCTGAGAAGATTCTATCAGCATAGTATTGACCATAGAGGAATACCCGAAAAGGTGAGACAGTTGATTTTTAACTTAATGTATCTATCTCTAATTTTCTGATCTGATGCAATAATCTACTCACTTACTTTATATATTATTTTAGAAGAAAACTATTTTCCGGAACGACAAGCTAGTACAGAACTAAATTACATCTCTACTTATTTTTTAATTCAAGAACAATGGTGATTTTCAGCCAGGAAGAGTAGTGACATTAATACCGAGTGAGGATCCAAACAGCACAGTGTGGGGCGTAGCATACAAAATTAGACCTCAAGATATTGATAGTGTAACAAAGCATCTAGATTTTAGAGAGAAAAATGGATATTCTAAGAAAACTGTCACATTCCACCCGAAAGACAAGAATGTTGAACCATTTTTGTTAACTTTATATGTAGCTACCAAAGAAAATGAATCTTATGCAGGTGATGTAATGTTTTTATCAGCACAATATTACTCATATTAAAAAAAAAACAAATATTTTCTATAATGGCTGCAATTTATTTTGGTTTTCTTTTTAATAATTTCGAAACAATTGTCTATGGTAAAGGGTTTGAATTGAAAGCATGCTAACTGCAATATAATCATCACATTACAATGTTTTAATACATAAATATTTTAATTACAGGTGCTGCATCTATAGATACAATAGCAAAACAAGTAATCAATTGTGTTGGACCAAGTGGATCTAACAAGGAATATGTGTACAATTTAGCAAATGCTATGCGAGAAATAGCACCAAATGTTGAAGATGAACATTTGTTCTCTCTTGAAACAGCTTTGCTAAAACTAGACACGGATTTAAAATCAATTTAGTTTAATATATAAATTATACACATTACAAGTATTGAAGTAAAATAAAATTTTACCTAAATCAAGTCTACTTTATTATTCAGTAATTCTTTCCCATGTTTGCGTGGAATTAAAAAGAAACTCAGTTGTCTGTGTTCCTAACTATTATCTACATTTGTACTAAACATGGCAATCTGTTAAGAAGTTTTGCAGATATGCAGTATAGTAACAAACATCCATCCATCCATCTATGATGGAACAATGTTCTAATAAAAACAATTTTTCATACAAAAAGAATACAATAAAATTACTGGATATTGCCTATAGTGAGTTTAGCTAGTTTTTATAATCCCTCAATAACAAGAATCTTGGATAGTTTCGCAGAGACAATATTCCATCTAGTTTCTCAAATATGAAACAAACCGAAATAAAAAGCATGTCCTTGACTTGGTGTCGATGTTAATGGCGTTAACATCCAATAGATGGCACTGTTCTAAAGTTGAAACGACTACAGTGATAAACATCAATTTTACAAGCTAAGATAGGGTTTTTTAATATAATATTTTAATCTTGAAATTACTATCTTTTTCGTTTTGAATGCATTTATTTAAATAAGGCTCTCACGATGCGGGAAATTCCATAAGGTCATAAGACACGGTTGAAAAAATTCGCATTGCGAAATAATTTAATTGTTAAGAAATTAAAATTTAAGGTTTGCTTAAGAGAATTTAAAATTACCTGAAATGTTATGGAACTTATTATTTTACAATTTCTCACTTACAAATTCATCGGTTTATCTACAAAAAGCGGCCATTGTTCAAGGTTTCCGATATTCCTTCCTTCCCTATATGAAGTTGTTAATCCGAGTCATATAATTAGCCCATTACGTAGAACCAATATTAAAATGGCCAATTATAAAAATCCATGCGTCGTTAAACATTAAAAAATAACGCACTGTCTATATTTATCTGGGAATCGAATTCAGAATCATGTCGTTAAAACCTTTTACTACCAACTGTTAAGCTATCAGGGTCTTTAGTTATAATAATTTTGTAATAACATTTCATGTTTAATTAACCACGACACTTAACCATAATATTTTGTTCCCTGTAATACAATGAAAACACTATTCTTTATCAAAACATTTAATAAGCAAAAGACTCTTTAAATATACTCCTTGGGAATATTACAAGAGAAATAAAAATTATTTAGCGCTCGTATAATACTATGAAAACAATATTTACAAATATAATTTATACAAAGTGTAAAAACACAACACATTTACAGGAAAATTCCAAACCGAACAATGGATAATTTAATGCAGTTAATAAATACCTAGATTAATTAAAATAAGACTTTAAAATGTTTTATTTCATTGGAATTAGAGTTTTGTAGATAGGGCGTGTCACATGGCACACAAATTATCAGTTACTGATAACCCAACCGTTGCATTTAGATAAAATAAAAAAAGACGTTCGACCTTCGTATTTTGTCGCACTGAAAACTTATACCAATATCGACAGTCAAATAATTTTGTATATTTATTTCTAATTTGGAAAGATTACACACGTTGACGTCTTTTCTTCGTAACAACAGAGTAATCTTGATTTAATCTTTGGCAGGTTTATTTTACTGCAACGCTACTTTGCAATATCGATTTTGTATCTTTGATTATCTTATCATTTCTCCTTATTACGACCTAGAAGCTTGTCTAAGAAACTCCTCTTTCTTTTGACTTTTTTGCCTTTAGTTGTTTTCTGTTCTAAATTGTCGCCTTCCACCGATATTTTCTCTATTAACTTCGGTATTGTCAGGTCGTTGTTTGGTGTTTGTTTCTTATGACTTTCTCTACTTATCTGCCGCTGGAGTGGTGGCAATTCTGGTACTCTATCATTCTTCTCTTCCAATTCGCTTAAAGAGGTTTTTGACTCGTTATTATTTTCTAACTGATTTTTGATCAGTGTATCCTTGAATACGTCGTTCGCTTCAAGTATTACTTCAGGACCATTTTGTATTACTTTAGTATTATTCTCCTGTACATCGTTAGGTTCCTTTTTGTTCTCTTCTCTCTCTGAATTGACCTTTTTGTTTTCAAATACATCATCATTTTCCGCACCGTTCACTTTGTCATCTTGCGTTTTTTTGTCCTCACCGTCGACGCTATCGGTTCCGCTCGAAATTGATTTGGGGACCGAGGCCACGACTCTCGGCCGAGTCGGCGGTATCGACCAGTCGATAGGTTTACGCTGAGGAGAATACCGTTTAACAAGTTCTTCGAAAAGTTTTTGATGATCAACCTTTGATGACACTCCATGGTCCGGCAAACTCTGATGCCTTGTTTTCGCCTCCGGGTCTTCGTTTTCTTTCCCGTCGACTTCAGACGATCCCAAATCGACCACCACTCTACGTACCGGTGTCGGCGTGGAGTAAGGCTCCGCAAAAGGAAACTTGAACAAATTAGGGCTTTCGATTTTATATTTCACCACAGTAGAACTTTTAGTCGGCATCGAAGCGCGGACACCGGCTCGCTGGAACTGCGGGCTCTCGGAGGGATCGTGCAAATTGGAATTCAAGAAGTCTCTTCTGAGTTTTGACAGGCGTCTAGTCCTCTCGGTCATGCTGGTCCTGTAGTCAACATCGTCGCTCTGGTTGAGCTCGGAAGTGAAGTTGTCGGAGTATTTTCGTGTCCGGAACTCGAAATGGTTCCGGTCCTCGCTCCTCGATTCGCGCATGCTGGAGTATGCGGGCGCGTTGCGTTTAAAGTTGGCGGTTGTTTTGCCGTGATTGGAGGTGACGATGGGGTCGACCTGCCGGTAGACGGGCGGGGGGCTGGCGGGCGCGGGCAGCGGCACGAACGCGTCCTCCTGCTTGTCGAACACTTCGCGCCGCTGACTGAACTGCTCCACGCCGATCACTTCCCGCGACCGCACGCTGCCCGTAGGCGATTTCGCCGCCATTTCCGTTCGATTACAAACCACAATTCTTTTGTTATTGATACTATTTTCCTGCTAACCACTGTATTTCTATTTCGGTCCGATACACATTATGACTTCACCGGTAACATCGCGCCTATAAAGCGTACACGTCTACACTGTAAATTGGACAATAAAGGTGGTCCGGTCGGCGGTGCGGGGCGCGCCGGTCGCGATATAATGATGAGTGATCAATAGAGTGGTTCCGATAAGATAGGTGCGCGCGGTGCTCGGCCTTTTCTTTATCTTGGAGCATTGGAGTCGCGCAAACGGCGGTGCGCGAACACAACACAATCGTACCCGCAATTGCCCGCGGCCCGAGTGAAAGCGACTGCGCGCGCGCCGCCGCTGCCGACGCCGCGCCGATCGCCTGCGCTCATTATATAATGAATAATAAAACAAACGTCCCAAATACGATACGCTACACAGACATTACGGAGTTTCATTTCGACATTTTTAATAATATATTTACTAATGAGTAGTGATTGTAAAAGAATCTAATTAATTCAAACCAATTTGCTTATTTTAATGATGTTTACGAAAAAAATAACACGATAGAAATAAAATAATTAACTCGCGTTTAAACAAATTTCATTTGAATGTTGAGGAATGTAACAAGTTGAAAATTAACTAAAAAAATCTGGAATAGGAACGTTAGAAGTAAAGCAATAAAACAGAAATCTAAGGCATTATTGTGCATATGAATGGAGCGAGTTTGTTATCGTAAATCCGTAAGGAACATGTGTTGTAGTTCATGTCTATTTGCGTTCTTCGGTATATTCTTTTTGTAGCGCAGTGAAAATTACTCACGCCTAGCTCGATTTTCACCTTATTCTATTTAAAGTTAAGTAGGTAGCTATCATAAGTGATCGTTAAAAATAGTAACGAGGTAAACCGCTTGCACTGTTACGGTAATTTTTAACTGAACCGATGTTGTAGTTTTTAGGTTAACCATTTTATAGCGCTCTATGTTGTTGTAATTCGCAATTAAATAAATAAAAATACACGGAATTAATTAATTAAAGCTCTTGTATTTTTCATCAACTCGACAATTGCTATCTTGTTTACAAAGGACTCAAAATATGACAGACTAGCTGTTGCTCGCGACTTCGAACGCGTGAAAATAAAAAATATAGCCTATGTTACTCGCAGATAAATTACCTTTCTAACGGTGAAAGAATTTTTAAAATCGGTCCAGTAGTTTTTGAGTTATTTCAATACATACAAAAATACAAATCTTTCCTCTTTATAATATTAGTATAGATAACGATTCGATTATATCCAAGCTGTTAATAATAAAAAAAAATCAAAACCTATCTTTTCCCCTATTTTAGGAGTGAATAGTGACGGCGACTACTAGAAGTTTTTACCTTCATCGCTCTAGTTGTACAATTGGTAGACAGAACTTTTGATTCGTTCAGTTGGCATTGAACACTATGCTTTTAATGCAATTTCCTGCATCGTTTTAATCGCCTTGTGAAATAAACGGTTATAAATAAAGTTGCTGTTTCCGGAATAATAAAATGAGATTAAGAAATTCACGTAGCTAGGTATTCGTACTGTGCGTTATTATAAATTCTATAGTAAACTAGCTTTCGCCCGCGACTCCGTCCGCGTGGAATTAAAAAAAAACAATAAAAAATAGCCTATGTGTTCTTCCAGACTATCCTCTACATCTATGACAAATTTCATCGAGATCCATTCAGCCGTTTAGGCTACAAGCTCTAACAACCATCCATCTATCCATCCATCCATCCATCTAAACTTTCGCATTTATAATATTAGTGAGAAGTGAGATTATTAATAGTAAGGATGGCTATTGATCTAAAATTCCTTATGTTGTGAAGACTAGCATATTTCCGTAGTCATACCTTTAATTGCATAAAGGCCTTTAGGATTTGGTATGAGAAATCTACTCTTAGAGACCGCTATAGTACCATTAAACAACTCAGTGGCAGACCTACAAGTTAATTTTATTTGATATACCTGTTGCTCGCGACTTCGTCCGCGTGAAATTAATAAGATAATAAAAAAAATGTCACTCACAGATAAATTGCATTTCTAACGATGAAAGAATTGTTAAAATATGCCCAGTAGTTTTTGAGTTATTTCGATACATACAAAAATACAAATCTTTCCTTATATAATAATAGATGTAACTTTCCTTGTTAGATGTTTCCTGTTGGGCCAATAGGTAAACAGGGATTCACCCGCCAAAAATGTTGATTTTATTTTATTTTATATCTCTACGAGTATTACAAAAACATTATATGCCCATTGTCAGTTAAAATCCCACGACTAAATAACAAGGCCAAGTCTGGTTCTGTCATATATTCCTTATACGTTTTTATTAAATAAATATTTTATTAGACAGTCCACCTACAACTATTTTATTTCACACCACTTTGGACTTGTGAAGAATTAAGTCAAAAGACTCGCTTCCCAATTATTACTCGTGAGCAGGTTTGCGGATAACTCCCCTTCCCACAAACACCATTCGCGTCCCGCGCTCGTCTGCTCAGTACTGTAAACCCGTGACGTCATCAGGCCATCGGCAAAACTTTCGTGCAGTAGTATTGTACTGCAAACCATAAGACCTACAATTTAACATTTATGTATGTTGATATTGATTATCTTCGACCTTATTGCATTGTGAGCGTCTTTCACCGAAATGGGTACGAAATAAATGTCCTCGACTGTATTTTGCGGTTACGAAATATAGAGTAAATAAAAGGGTTACTTTATAAAAGAATTCGACATTTCAATACAGACCTTAAGTCCAAAACCAGGTTTTAAAATGTCAATGTCGTTTTTTGTTGACCTAAAATGGTACAGTCGGGAAAACTGGCAGTGTTCCACCTAAAAAAAACTATAATCGTTTGAACACTTACGAGACGCGAATCAAAAATCAATACAACGCAGCTTATGTGTCTGTACGAAAAAAAGTCGATTAGGAATTCAAGGCTAGTTTATTTTTTATTTGACCGACTTCCCAAGAGAAGGATGTACTCAATTTGTCTATATATTTTTTTATGTGTGTTACGCGATAGCTCCGGCCCTGGTGGACCGATTTTGAAAATTCTTTTTTTATCCGAAAGGTAGTGCTTGTTATTATTGTCCCTTCGTTTGCACTCACTGCTATCTAATTAGTTATTTGTAGCAGGCGGAGTGTGTCTTGTTGCAATTAACAAGGCAATCTTTCCTGAAGTGGATCACCGCGGATTTCCGCGACTGTACATTGTCCAAATTGTTCTGTACCTGACTATATTAAGTGAATAATAATGAAAATTTTAAATTAAAATACACCGATTTTATGAATAAATTAGCACGGTTGTTTGTTTAACGCAATCATCTTTTATTATAATACTAGCTTTCGCCCGCGACTCCGTCTGCGTGGAATTAAAAAAAAACTAAAGTGAGTAGCGTATGTATTCTTCCAGACTATCGTCTACATCTATACCAAATTACATCGAAATTCGTTCAACCGTAGGCTACAAACTCTGACAAACATCCATCCATTCATCTAATCTTTGGCATTTATAACATTAGTATGATTTGACCGACTTTTGCGACAAAGATCTTAATCAATTAAATTATTTTTTTACAAGATAATGGATAATGTTCTTCTGCTTTTGTGTTTTTCTTTGTCTGTATTATACTTAACCTGATTGTGAACCTTGAACATGCAATTGGTGTACCTTTTCAATAAATAAATAAATAAATAAATAATTATGAAACTCTAGATATTTTATAGTCCTTAACTATGAATGGAGCTCTCCTATACTGAAGACGTTAATAACATGAAAGTCAGACATTATCGTTAACAAGGATGAAAATAACGTTTGTTAACAAACACTAATTAGTTAATTTACCTAATTAAGTTATTTACTTACGAATCCTATTCCAGTTATAAGCATTGTTTTGTAATTTGTCCTCATTTAATAACATAATACGTCCCAGTATAACAGCTATACATAATATTTTCCTTTTTCCTCCTAAACGAACAAATATATAATTATTTAAATAATTTTAACATGATTCACATTTATTATTCATACATTTAGAGCGGACGCACACCTTTGACTAAACTATCGCACAACAGCTATGAGATTATCGATTGTTTCGCAGAAAATTCAACTGTTTAGTTGCACAACTAAAAATCGATTAGTGCGCACATATAAGCTCATAGGAATCAAAGCGACACAACAGTTGTGCGATCGTTTAGTCAAAGGTGTGCGCACACTCTTAACGTATATGTGTAAAATGTGGTAAATGATTTTGCAAGTACCTGTGGTGTACATTATACTGCTGATGTCGAAATGTGGCGTTGACTTCGAACCACAAATCTAGAATCGCATTACCAACGACAAAAAAAGATATATAATATTGTTATTTAGTCTTTTATAACAATGTAAAACATGATATTTCTGAGGCTGGTGTATTAAGATTTTTGCCACGAAATTATGAAGTCGACTACTATGGCGGTCGCCGTACTTTTCCTCTAGTGGGAAGGTACCCTAAGGTAGAATTCAATATAGCAAGCAGCTCCAATCATCTATCATAAGAACGTGCGCACATCTTTGACTAAACTATCGCACAACTGGTTGACGTGCTTTGATTCCTATAAGATTATATGGAGGTTATCACTACTACATTTTTAGTTGTGCAGCTATACAGTGGAATTGACTGCAAAACAATCGAATATCGCGATAAACAATCGAATATGAAAGGTGTGCGCCCGCTCTAAAAAGGCGAAATGCCTAATTCTAGTCTTACTACGAAGGGATGTGTAACAACGAATTAATGTTTTTATTACAACAAAATTTCCTGTTTGAAAAAAACTGATTTCTAGTAAACGAAACCAGTTGCAGTCATTGGCTCCTATA
>LD688949.1:1536955-1548514 GCA_003118335.3 Papilio memnon | reverse complement strand
AATTGATAATTTGACAAATGTAGGTAAACAATGAAATAAAGTTTTTTATAATTTCATGCGGATGAAGCCGCAAGGGAACAGCTAGTTAAATAAACAAGATAACTTAGGTAAACATCTTCCGTATTGTCTCGAGTTTACTTAATTTGCATTTAGAGTCTAAGATAATTTGAGTAGATTGCATTCGTTGATTTCAAACAAAATGCAAGCTATTATATTTGGTTCCGTATATTAATATCGCTTAGTATATTGGAGTAGAGGTGTATTTCAAAGTTGTTGTTTTTAAATAATAATGTTCACTATATCAACTACAGTAACAATTAAAAATAATTACAACTAACTATGACACTATAGTTAAGAGAACGAATAACATGACTTATGGCCGGTTTCCCAGGTATATTTAACCATTCGTTATTGTTTTTAGTTCGATAACGAAATACGTTTCCGAACTACGTAACTTTTACTCCGTTGACTGTCTCTGTCTCTGTCTGATGAGTGTGGTGCTGGAGGCCTAATTTTAGTTCCTTTTTCTCTCCACCCTTATCTTAAGAGGATAGGATGGGAAGGAAAAGTGGATTTGACGACGGAGGAGATTCATGGGAAGGGGAAATATCCTCTTTATGTGCGTCTCCTCTTCCGTCGATCAAGGGTAGGCAACGCATCTGCAATCGCGGATGTCTATGGGCAGCGGTCGTTCCGTCATTTCGGAGGATTAAGGTGGCCGCTTGCTCTTTTGCCACCTTATAATATAAAAAAAATATATCATAGGGATCCTTAAAATTGTTACGAAAATTCCGTAACCATGAAACAGTATGACAATGATGTCATACCAATTTGCATACAAGTTCGCGGTATTCTGAGCAAATATGGTAACACCAACGTGACTGTCCACTGGTGTAGGTTGAGGTAACACGTGTTGTTTTAATCTAGAGAAATAACACACGTTTTGATGTCCACTCGATTGCAACTGAATTATCATCACGCCTATAACTAAGGGGGTACGGCAGAGTTTGATTGGATGCTACGTTCATTTACGAGTGCTTTTGTATCAACTTTATCTCGTTTAAAGGTTTAAAAATATTTCCCATTATCAAAGAACTAGCTGTTCCCATGCGACTTCATCCGCGTCAAATTATAAAAACTTTATTTTATTGTTTACATTTGTCAAATTCTCAATTGCAAATGTTAAAATTATATGACGTGATGACAAACCATGGCAATTTTTTTCTTTGATGTTGGCAGCGACTTATGGTCTCTTTCCCACATTAGAGTTTTTATCCAAATTATTTACGCCCTAAGTTTAATGGCGTGAAAATATATAGCCTAAAGCGTGACGTACCTGTAGGGCTTTTTATTACAAAATATGCTGTAATTGCTGACATCTTAGGCAACAAAGAAGTGTGTGTTTACGCTTTATTATATTAGTATAGATAAAGATTTTTATTATTTATTTATCTTAAGAGTTTTAAATACAACACACTTTTCTTTTTAAATTTAGTTGCAATTATCTGTTTCCGATCATATAATTTGTATGTCGTTGGTGTAAAGACGTTACTATACCATCCACAAACATGGTGAGTGGGCAAACAAATTCTCGCCCCGTTAAACGAAGAGTTTAAAACCGGAACATTTTACTTAACACAACCGTTTATAGATTTCATGAATTATGCGAAACACAAACATTGAACTTTTCGACACATATAATGTGTACGTTAAAATATTTAATGCTTAAAATTGAACCAACAATAAGGTATACATTTTATAGAACATAGCTTTTGCCAGCGACTCCATCCGCGAATTAAAAATATAAAAGCTTACATGTTCTTTCAGGCTATGTTCTACATTTGTGTCAAATTTCATCGAGATACATCCAAACTTTCGCATTTATATTATTAGTAAGATCTGGTGGTTAATTTTTTCTGACTAAGGATTTTATGATGAGGATATCAGTTCAAATCCTTCATTTATATTTGAATTTATTTGTTAGTATACTAAGTTTATAGAAACGTTTGTATTGTCACTAAGTATCTCCTTTAGGGTAGATTTATACGAAAAATCCATAAAATTCATTAGTAATTAACGGTTAAAAACGGTGGTAGTAAGAGCAAACGCACACCTTTGACTAAACTATCGCACAACTGTTATGCGATTGTCGATTGTTTCGCAACTCAATCAACTGCTTAGTTGCACAACTAAAAATCGAGTGTGCGCACCGCCACAAAACTCATAGGAATCAAAACGCGACTAAACAATTGTGCGATAGTTTAAAGGTGCGCGCGCTAAAGAGAGAGTTAAATAAACCACAAGTCAGAAACAAATGCTGGCTATCCTTTTTTCTTTTACGTTTTCTGTAGAAATGCAATTAGCTAGCATAAGACGAAAGAGAAAGGAGTATAATCGATTACCGAGCGAGCGTGGAATGATGCTCAAATTAATAAACCGTGTTATTGCATGAATCGCTTATTGTTCATCTATGATAGAATAAGTACAGTTGCGGTCATCCGTGGTGTTGGACTTACAGAAAAAATGTCTTATTCCATACGACATATTTCACTCTTTTACTTCACCAGCTATACGACCCCATCGAGGGGCTCGGAGTATAACACTGTCTGAACTTTTTGCGTAGTCATATTTAGAAGCTGCGCCCCATTAGTTATTTTTTCCTGTCATTTCAATGTGTGCAAAACGTTCAAAAGACTCCTTTCAAGGTGGAATACTGCAAGAATACCTAATTGTACACAATGAATACAATAATGAGCGTTCAATTAACACAAGGTTAAAAAAACTAGCAAATCGTAGCGATAATAACGTCTACTTAAAGTATCTTCTAAAAACCTTAAAATCTCGGTAGGATTTCGTTCGAAAGATTAATTCTAATTCATACTTCTTTTGAAATTCAACATAATTATTCAAGTAACGATGAGTTTCGTTTAAAAACCTTAACAGACATGAAATATTTTTTCTATACTAAAAATGTTGTTTCATACAGAAATGTACAAAGCCACGTGCCGAGTCTATTCATTAGTCTTGCTCTCGATTCTGACTCACTCCTTTATAGGAACATAATTTGATGCGACCTTTTAACTGTGCGTGGCCAATGCTCATTCAATTTATTGATAATCGACATCAAACGAAGAAATAAGACAGAAGGAACAATTACACGTTAAATAATAGAAATTATTAAGATTATTAGACAATACGACACATATTTGCCTTAAGATTTCTTTTGACAATAACATAACTTATTGAATACGCGTTTTTCCCAATCCTGCGCAGGATTTTTGTCATGTATTTTACACAAAAACTAAAATTCTTGTAGCGAAATTCCGCGCAATTTTTATTTTGAAATTGTATAAACAGCTGTTTTAAGTTTTATTATTATACTAGCTTTCGCCCGCGACTCAGTCCGCGTGGGATTAAAAACAAAAGTGAGTAGCCTATGTGTTCTTCCAGACTATCCTCTACATCTATACCAAATTTCATCGAAATCGGTTCAGCTGTTTAGGCTACAAACTCTAACAAACATCCATCCAATCTTTCGCATTTATAATATTAGTAAGAAAAACGGTATTGTTTAATACAAAGAAATACATCTAAGTAGGACTACATATCATAAAACGCCTACATGCATCGTGTATCTATATTAGGCACTCTCAAAACTATATAGTCAGTCATTGATAGTTGACCTGACTTAAAGGTCAGGGACTACCATCGTGCTACGTTAGTTCTACTAGCCAATTAGGACCGGAAAATCTACACTACTATGTACTAGTTAATAAGGGCTACGGTTTCCGCAACTCCGCGACTACCGCGTATTATAGCAGGTGATGGGTAAATCCAGCTAACATAGTTGAAGCCTAGCAACCCTATTATGTCGCTGGTGATCTCCGGTAGCGATCTCGGCGAACCGAGATACCCAACCTTGTATACGAGTACTACACTATCAGAAGTGAATATTTTTACTAGCGCCATGGGAGAGATTTCTTCGGCACCGCCTCTTTACCATATCAAAGGGGTTTGAGAGTCTTATGCGAGAGTAATTCGCAGACCTGTGGCGTGCCTATTTCTTAAGCGCCCTGGTAATGGCCATGCGCGTTATACGGGTGTACCGGGTGGAATCGCATGGAAATAGGTAGAGATAGTTTCTAAAATTATTATTTAACTAATTACTCATGAAATTTTTATTATAAGTTAGTAACATGTAATTTAAAACATTACAATTGTAACACATTATCTTTAATAAGAAGTCTATCGCTGTGTAATTACGATACGAACGTACTTGTGACGATAACCGCTTGATAATGTTCGATAAGGCCAAGACATAGTTATGCAATTAGGACAAACTAAGTTTATTTGTACAGATTACCAATATAAATATGTTTTCTAGAATAAACGATCACTACTTACCCAACTGACCCAAAAGAATACATTTCTTTCATTCGTACAGTCACCTTCTTTGGCGGTGTTGCAATTACAGGAAAACCTCGCACTTTGCAATGTACGTAAAGTACGCCCTAAAGAATGTAGAAATAATGTAAAGCATAACATAAATCGACCTTTTTTCATGCAAAAGCATTTGTACAAAATAGCTTGTAATCGGCTTTTTGTTCTAAAGTTTTAAGGCGTACAACAATGTTAACGGATATCGCCTTTGTAGTGGGATCACCTCCAGTTACAGCTACTGTACAATGCGTTTCGAATAAGAATGTGCATTTAAAATAATACTTACCAAATGAACTGCAGTCTAGCTTTTAGGGAATTTAAACCTTATGTCATCTATATATATAAAAGAAAGTCGTGTTAGTTACACTACTTATAACTCAAGAACGGCTTTACTGATATGGCTGATAATCGGTGAGGAGGTAGCTTAGAGTCAGGAGACGACATAGGATATTTATTTCGTTTGACAGCGACGGATGGATGGATGTTTGTTAGAGTTTGTAGCCTAAACGGATTTCTATGAAATTTGGTATAGACGTGGAGGATAGTCTTGAAGAACACATAGGCTACTCGCTTTTGTTTTTTTTTAATTCCACGCGGACAGAGTTGCGGGCGAAAGCTAGTAGTGGAATAAAAATCATAATAGAATGAAGAAGTTATTTTAAGGACAATTTTTATTATCGCATAGTACACATAGCTTTTAATAGGTACCATTGAATAATAAACTTTTTCTATGTACTTTTTTTATAAGATATTCAAATAAAATAATTGCTTATTCTTCATTGAGTTTTCTATAGATTATATAACTATTTATCTATGTATTATATAATAAATTTTATTTTTTTATATGGCAATGTTTTTATATTCAATGTTACCTATAAAAATATTTTTTATTACTATAAAATATCAACTAATTTGTTGCAAATGGCATTTAATAATTGCATAGCAAAATTGTTATTTTTAATTTTATTGGGAAAATCTGGAATGTATGTCGCATTTTTTAATCAGTCTGGTTTTTTTATTACAAGAAATTGACTGAAATTAATGCTTAAGTTATGAAATATTGCACTTTTTATCTATATATAAACATTATGAATGCCAAAAAATATTACAATATACATGAGAACTTATTTTGTTAATTTTTTAATTCACTATGTTTTTAATACAAAAAAATGGATATTCTCAAACTATACAATATTAGTCAAATGCATTTAATTTACTGGGATTTGGTCATAGCCAACTATAAAAATAAATTAAAATATTTTTTTTATGGATAACTCAAACATTAAAACTAAAAATTTTCTTCATTTCATTTAAATATTTGCCTAAAACTAATGAAACATCGTCAGCAAAAATAGATGCACAAAATTGTAACATAAAGTTTAGAAATTTTTTTTTATTATAAAACAAAATTAAAATATATTGAATTATAAAATAAGAATAATGAATAAGGTTTTATACATTTGTATATATTATATGTAATATTTGTTATAACATAGACTTACAAAATAAAACGGCATCAAAATGGACACAACTAAACAGGGTGACTAGGATCATAGTGTTTATTGAAAATTTAGTATTTTCAAGTAATCTTGATATTGTACGTTTCAAATATCTTGTAAATCGTACAAAATGTTGCGCAGAACATAAAATAAATCAAAATTTATGTTTTTCGAGTTTTTCCATAAACATTTTCGCGAAAAGAAGACTGGTACAACTAGCGTCACAATAGAATGAAAAATAAAAAGAGAAGACAACGTCTTTCTCTCTCATCTCAAATCCTGTAAACATGTCAAACTTCAAATGCAATTTCCCAAAAAACATACATTTTAAGTTGTGCAATATGGGATGGGTATTGCGCACGCGCAGTTTGACCCGCTAAGATATTTGAAAACACATACCTAGATAAGTATCTACTCCAGAATCATGTATACCATTGTTCTGACATAGAAACGTAAGGAAAGATTGGATTTTTATTTTTTTCTCTGCAATGCGTTTCTTAAATAAAAAATACACATTATCAAATTGTACAAAAGTATTAAAATCGTAAATTTCAATGTCCATTCAAAAGGTTATCATATTAATTACACTTATTTTAATACTTGTACTAATGTATGGAAAGTATCAAATATGTATTTAATTATAGTCCATTTCAAAAGAACTTATACATTTTGTAAACAACTGGCACTGTAATTACTATTTTTCAATTATTAATATCAATTTTTTCTAAATTTGTAAGACAAAAAAAAAACACTTGAAGACTAACTAAAAAAATGTCATACCTTTTTTCTCTTTTTTAAATAATTATTACTATTTTGCAATTATTAATCGTTCACTTTCACCAGCTCACTATGCATCCCCACTGAGGGGTCGGAGCCTACCCTAAGTTAGGGTGACAAGGCCTTAGTCAACCACGCTGGCCAAGTGCGGGTTGGTTGACTTCACACATATCTTTGAATGTCTTCTCCGATATATGCAGGTTGCATCACGATGTTTCCTTCACCGTAAAAACGTAAGAAATTCGAAAAATCGAAAAATTACATTTGTACATGGCGGGATTCGAACCCAAGACCTGTAGATTACAAGTCAAATGCGTAAACCCCTGAGCCATCGACGCTCTATTATAAATAGTTGTTTTGTCTAAATTTGTAATATAAAAATTCACTCAGAGACCAACTATATATAAAAAAAATACCATTATGTTTACAAAATCTACAAGCTCTTACTACCATGTACTATAAGACAAATTCAAATTGAACACATTAAAATTACATAATAATCTGTGGCTCCGGCACTGAGAGTGCTATAGACTTGTGCGGTAACACCTGACCTCCGTTGACATACAGTTCATCTTTAACTATGACATCCTCTCCCAGCACGGTGCAGTTCTCCATACGTACCCAGCGGCCGACCACCGACCTCCAGCCCACAATACAGCCATCCAGCCACGCGTGCTGACGCACACACGCGCCTCGCAGTATCGTACTGCGTTTTATACACGCACCTACATATTGATATGTTTGAATTTTTTTATATTATAGCTGGCAAACTAGAGATTAGTATATTAGAGGAAGTTTGAGATTACCACAATGGTAGAGAAATTAAAGAGTTACAAGAAGGACGTTAGTTATGAGTGTGGTACCGCGGTAGAGATGGTTGGATTGCGTGAAAGGCGACATCAAGAAGGGAGTGATGACTCAGATGATTGATGATAAGAGTTATTTGGAGGATGAGAACCGGTGCGCCAACACTAAGGGTGTAGGATAAAGTAGGGGAGATGACCTGAATTCGCCGAAAAGACGAATCAACCGCTGCCCATAGACATCCGCAATTGCAATTGCATTAATAGATTGAGGAAGAGACGCATATAAAAATAATATATTCCCTTCATATGCGTCTCCTCCACCATCAATTCCACTTTCTCTTCCCATCCTTTATAAGAAAAGGATGGGGAGGGAAAGATTAAATTAGGCCTCCAGGAAGCACACTCATCAGACGAAACATGGAATTACTCCCCATTCATGTCTGTCTTCTGTGTGGCCATGTTATAGCACAAGGTGTTAAAGCAGTTCTACCACTGTTAAATGGAATTCAATGGAAATAAAAAATTATTACACATTAGAAAATGTACAACAGTGATGGAGATTGCTTTAATATTTTCCCACAAATATGCCAACTCGCCCGTAATCCCATTCACAGGACATGCGTAAAGTGGAACTAATCGCTTAATCTAATGAGTGCCTTCCGGGACCTAATTTTGTCCCTTTCCTTTCCACCCTTTTATAAGTGAAGGATGGGAAGGGAAAACGGATTTTATTGTCGAGGAGACACATTGGATGGGGAAATATCCTCCTTATGTGCGTCTTCGTCGATTAAGGGTGGGCAACGAAACTGCAATTGCCTATGTGTATGGGCAGCGGTTGCGATTTTTCTGCGAATCCAAGTGGCCGCTCGTTTGCCATCTTATCATATTATAACTAAAGTTTTAGTCCACATTTATTGAAAGACATTTATAATCTATAAGAGTATCAGAGTATGATTAAGAAAATTCCTTGTAAAGAAAATCTACTCTAAGCATACACGGTAATAATGACCTTGATAGCTGTAGTTATTAATACAATGAAAATCGTGACATAAACTGCATTTTATTACTGCGACGTTAGGACGGAAACATTATCTTGTATTTGTGTATTACAAATACCTATTTAGTAGGGACAAACTATGACTTGTACAAAAGTTAGGTTATATATCTTACTAATATTATAAATGCGAAAGTTTAGATGGATGGATGGATGGATGTTTGTTAGAGTTTGTAGCCTAAACGGCTCAACGGATCTCGATGAAGTTTGGTATAGACATAGAGGATAGTCTGGAAGAACACATAGGCTACTCACTTTTGTTTTTTTTTAATTCCACGCGGACGGAGTCGCGGGCGAAAGCTAGAACCTTTATATTAACTTTTATATTTTACTAGCTTACGCCCTCGACTCCGTCCGTGTGGAATTAAAAAAAACAAAAGTGAGTAGCCTATATGTTCTTCTAGACTATCCTCTACATCTAAACCGAATTTCATCCAGATCCGTTCACCCGTTTAGACTACAAACTAACAAACATCCATCCATCTAAACTTTCGCATTTATAACATTAGTATTAACAGTAAATTTTATCTATAAAGTTTTAACTGAACAGTTTGACTCTTCAATCAGAAAAAACTGGAAGAATAAAAATAAATAAATTCATTTCACTATCCAGCTGCTGTTACTGACGTGTGGAGACGCAAAGGCATTTGCAGAATATCAGCGTTTGTTACCCCCAGGGGTAGTAAACATATAGCTGAGCAAAGGCCCTATCTGTTCTGTATTGCAACGCTTACCTAGAATTGAGATTACTCTCGTTTTTTTTTTATTTTTTGCTGTCATATATTTGATTTTTTGTGTGTACCTAGGTTCATTGTTTTTGGAAAATTTTCAATTTAAAATTGATATTTTTGATGTTTTTTTACCGTTTGTAAGTGTTGTAATGTTTCGAACAGATTAAATGATTATTATTATTATTATTAATATGAAACTCAAAAAATCTTTTACATATAGATCCATACTCATACTAAAAATCACCACTTGATTAGTGTAAAATTAAAAACTTACCATCTTCAATAACTACATCTGGTCCGATGGTAACATTAGGTCCAATTCTACATCCTTTCCCGATGGTTGCTGTCGGATCTATCAGTACATTGCCAACCACTCCGGCACCATTGTGCAACTTATCCGAGTTCTTTTGCCGTAAACTGTTCAAATATAGACACATGCCTGGAAATTAGAATAGTTGTTGTTAATTCATATAAAGAAATGATTTATTTTTACTCTTAATGGAATTGAAACACTTATTTGTGTATTATATTTAATTATAATTAAAAATTAAACAACTTATTTTTCATCTACAAATGTGTAATTACTTTTTATTCTATTCTAAATAAATAATAAAAATGTATTCTAAATAAACGTACTGGAAGGCAGTCAATGAAACTGTTCGATAATTTTATTGGGACTCTTGTTCTCTTTAAGTAATGTAAAAAAAAAAAACAGACAAATTGAGAACCAACTCCTTTTGGAAGTCAGTAAAAAATAGAGTAAATTTAAATAGAAGTGAAAATATTATCGAATTTTTAGCATAAAATGTTAAGATTCAGTATTTAAAACGTACATTCGTAACAAACATATATGTACCTGTTAAAAAGTCTTTAGGCTGTCCAACATCCATCCAGAAACCTTGCAACTCCATTGCATACAACTGACCATCTTGTGCCATAAACGGGAACACTTCCTTTTCTATTGACATCGGTCTTAATTCAATACGACTCAGTACAGATGGGTTTAATATGTACATACCTTGAAAATATAAACAAAAAAGTCATCAATATTCTATTATGATTTTTTCATATGACTAAGATGCCAGGAAAGTCGGTAGCACTGGAAATAAGCGATACACTAGTGCTCTTCCAAAACCATATTACTATTGAAGCAATAATATCAGTGTTGATGGAGTACGTGTGCAGAAGGCCTAATTGTAGTCCACTTCTCTTTCCAATTTTTTCTTATAAGGAAAGCAAGGGTGGGGAACATGGATCTAACGGGAGGAAACACATAGGTAGTGGAAACCTCTTTATTATGTGCATCTCTGTCGTCAATGAAGGGTAGGTAAAGCATCTGTGATTGCGGATGTCTATGAGCAGCTATCAGGTGGCTACTTGCTTCACCATCTTATGATATTAAAAAAAAACCTAAACATATTTTTATCGCACTAATTTAGATATAACAGATATAATATGCAGTATTAGGATAGGGTGCAGTTGGGTGACTGACAGTGAGGGGTGTCTCCACTCTACAAATTACCCTCACCTAATAACATCCAATCACCCTAGTCATGATAAAATGGGCCGTATTCTAGCCTAGGGCGCTAGTAACAATATACATTTTTATCTTATTTTGTGGAAAAGTATAATAAACACAGGGCTAGATACCGCCTATATTTGTCATACAGTAATGTTTTCTTAGTAATCTATTACTAATTACACTACAGTTATTGATAAGAACATTTGGCAAATGGTTTTTGTCAATTTAATGAAAATAAAATGTAGCCTTTTTGGTTATCAGTAGCTCTATGATAGTGCCAGTTTTACCTCTACTTCTCTACTCTATTAAGTTTATTGTAATCTAGCTGTTGCTTGCGATTTCGTCTATGTGAAATTAAAAAAATAATAAAAAGGCATTGCCTGTGTTACTCACTGATAGCATAGTATTCTGATGGTGAAAGAATTTTTTAAATTGGCCCAAAAGTTTTTGAGTTATTTCAATACATACAAAAAACCAAATGTGTTTAAAATAGAAGTATAGATTACTCACCAGCATTAATTTTATTTGAAATAAATTCCTGTGGCTTCTCAATAAAACTTTCAATTTGACCATCCTCTTTGTAAACAACAACACCATATTTGCTTGGCTCCTCTACTTTTGTAACAACAATGGTACCTTCCTGGAATGAGACAATCAATTACAATAAGTAGCCTATAATATGCATGTCTATGTCAGCTACCCTTTGGCCCAGCCGTTTCGGAGATTACCC
>LD688949.1:1499688-1512100 GCA_003118335.3 Papilio memnon | reverse complement strand
TTTATTTCCGCGCAGACGAAGACGCTAGCAACAGCTAGTATTTAATCAAATCACCTTAGCTTACCATTTTTACAACTGAGTTATTTATTTGATCACCATAATGGACTTCATGAATGGGATGTTTCCCTGTGTACTCGATTTAGTTGCTACGGTGCGAACCTTTAGAATGAGAAATATTTATTCGACCTACTGCGAAAACTCATAAGAAAGGCGTTTTGTATTTACGGGAATCTATTAATTAAAATATAATCCAGGTCAAGGCGGGGAAGACGGAAATCACGAAGGTCGATTTTTTGTCACATTAAAAAGATTTGTCGAGATAAAAAATTAGAAAAAGACATCTGAATGATGAAAATGATTGGTTTACTTCTGGATTTATAATGAATTCCGTGATTTTATTACAAAATCGTAATTAATCTCCTCGTTGTGTATTTAGTCAATGAAATCCCATAGTAACCGTTACCTAACATTTACTATAAAAATGATTAACGTAATTTTAATTCATAAACTATGTAATGGGATAAATATTCTAAAATCTACACTATTTACTGATTTAATCCGGTGAAATTCGATCTCATGTATACCTGTATTGTAAACATTTTAGTATAAAAATGTAAATTATTAATGTAAATAGCTTGAATTGTTCACGATATTGTCTTAAACATGCGGCTGAAGGCTGAAGTTAATGTGAGTATTGTGTTAGCGTTTTATTGTATACTGGTAAATTGCTCCTGTTTACCTTTATTTATATTATAGTTGTCAGATATCTTGGCGGCTCTGAACATAGTACGATTCGATGTGCAGAATACAAATTTGTAAGGCACTGTACATGCCGATGATTGAGCCGCTAAGATCTTTGAATTGATTTATACTTAGTTTTTTTTAAATACACGTAATGATAGATTGTATACAGGATGTTCTTTGTTTGCTTTTTGATGCGTAAAAAAAAATATTTTTTTACGTATACATATATGTAGCTTTAACGTGCTTAATGCCACAATGATTTGTACGTCAAGTAAAAAAGCAAAGTAGATTTAAGCTAAAGTAAGTCGTGTGTTCTCTGCTTTGTTTGTTAGATAAGGCATGGAATGCTTGGATCAAGATTGCATCATGTTACACTTTCTGTTCGCATTACACATGATAACGTTTGACTCACAAATGTTTAATTACTCATTTCCTTTACATTTTTGAAATATCTATGTATATAGTCATGAATTATTATTATATAGGAAGTACATAAGGACAGTGATATGAAATGTCTACAAATATTTAGGTAATATTTTATTCTTTAATGCTATTCCCACTTAGCCGATAGCCGCGAGACCGCGCGTATCTGCCCCAGTGGAAATAAACGACTTCATGCACGGCTATTAGCTACGTGGAAATATCTCCTTTTTCAGTTGTTCTATCATAGAAAACCTATTTTTATGTATGATCTGCACTTAAGTAGATTGCGATAGTAATAGTATATCAGCATTCATATGATATGTAATTTAAAATGCTGTTTATTGTCGTGTAGGTGGCAACTCGCATCATGAGGCAGTTGATCGAGCAGTTCAGCGCTGGTGACCTTTTTGGTCGGGAAAATTACGAATTCTACGCCCGTGTCACTGGTCGTATACTACGCGTTAAAGATGAATGGATCTGCTCGTTCAGGGATCCCCCGCCGCCGAGACATCATCGGGATCAAGAGGCGTATGCACGTGAGTCGGTGATTCATTCACCTATGACAGGGGTGGCGAACCTTTATGCATCAAAGTAATGTTTAATGCGGTCTTTGACGTGCCATCAAATAATTTTGACTGATTATTACGTAAATTCCATGGTGCATGGTAATGACATCGCGTTTGCTTTTTATATATTACTTACTTCATACTTTTTCGTAGTGTTTTTATGGTCGAAAATGTTGTGGCGTGTGCCATTTATGGCACGCGTGCCAGTGGTTCGCTATCCCTGGCCTATGACGTCAGTAAGGCTTAAGAAACTTGTTAGAGCTTTGTGCATAACTTTGTTATTATTCTCATTTACAGGGCAATTGTCGCTGGAAGCAGAAAAAACATGGCTGCAATGTGAATGCGATCGTTGGGGCAACAAGTTCAATCTCGAAGGTATGGTCATTCACTTATTACCAGGGATGTTAAACCTTTTTGATAAATGTATATTTAAAATTATTAAAATTAAAATGTTAAAGCGTCATCTTAAATTACGTAAGAATTAATGGATATTTTTTGTACTAATTAATATATTGATAAAATGTTTATGATCCCTGACTTATGGAACAAATATAGTAATAGTTAGTAATTAAATAAATAATGCGTACGTTTTCCGCAGGTCGTCCCAACAACTCCCGTTTATAGTATTAAATAGTCAAGTTAATGTAAAAAAAATAAATTACTGTAAAATTAAATAAATCGGTGAGTTCCGGAGTTAATTTATAAAATCATTAACACAATCATTATCGCGATGTTAACCTGTAACGTCATGTTATGTCCTGACCGGGGTTTTGGGTTTTCGGTAGCACGTAGCGTTGAAATTTGAACACTATTTGTACTAATATTAGAATACATTTTGTAACGGACCATCCGGTTAGGGGTTAATTCTGGTATAAGTCGAGATTTTATACATAGAAAGTAAATGTAGGTATATAAGTATCCTTTTAAATAGGTATTGTTTTTTCAACGATATCTAGGACAAGTTTTTAATGAGATCAATTTGTTCCTAGGGTTGTCAAAATTTGAAACATTTTCCTATCAAGTTTAATCTTTTAGTTTTAGGGCTGTCAATCTGAGATGTACTTTTATTTACTTTATTGTCAATTATAGACAAGTTATTAAAGACGGTGGGTATAAGTCTAATTATATTATGATATCTCAGGAACGCCCTTTAATGTCGCCATGAGACACTTTCTATATCCATTTTCTATACCCACGTAGGTTTCACATATTTTGTGACAACCGATAGCAGCTATCGGTTTAAATATAGGTGGACTATACATGTGAAATGTTTTGCATGTCTCTAGGGCTGTCACATTCTGAGTCCAAGCGTGTTTGTCTAGGGTTGTCAAAGTCGGAGGAGTGTCAGTCGATGCCGACGCTGGCGAGCGCGGGCGCAGCGGGCGCGGCGGGCGGCGCGCTCGGCCTCGGCATCATCCCCGAGCACAGCCTGCTCGACTCCTGCACGCGACTGTCTATATCGTTAGAGGAGAGCATCTTTAAGGTATGGTGAAATTTAAAAAATAGTAAATAAAATAATGGTGAAAGAATTTTTAAAATCGGCCTAGTAGTTTTTGAGTTATTTCAATACAAAAATACAAATCTTTCCTCTTTATAATATTAGTATAGATAACTATGGACGTTGCCACGGTAATTGTCCCCCCTCACACAAAACACTAATTAAGTTTTTTTTTTAAATTCGGTGTGAACAGCTAATCTATTCCTATATTCACTGTAGCTATTCCCGTGCGGCTTTATCCGCATCAAATTATAAAAACTTTATTTTTTTACTTTCAATTGCAAACATCAAAATTCAAATGCACAAATAATAAAGGCCTTTGACATGGGATAACAATTACCGTACCATGGCAACCTTTGTTCCTTTATGTTGTCAGCTTGTAATTTTTGTCCCTTTCCCGCATGACGGTTTTTTCCAATTGATTTACCCCCTAAGTTTAATAGCGTGAAAATATATAGCCTAAAGCATGTCGTAATAGTAGGGCTTTTTATTAAAAAAGGAATTATTCAAAAACATGCTGCAATTGCTGACATCCTGCATAACTAAGAAGAGTGTTTTATGATTTATTGTATTATTATAGTATAGAAGTTAAAAAAATGTAAAATAAAAAAACGTTTCCCGAAGATGATGTATTTGGGGTGATGACATTTGAAACATTTTTTTTCTGTCCCTGCAAGCCGCGTTTGTTCCGTTTTGATTGCAATCCAAACGGCAGGGTCCAGTTTAAGGAGACTTTCAATGGCGAGCGTACCTGGACGGGCATATTATATGTTTTTTCCTTAATTCCGTACGTATAATAGCTAATATATATGTACTACGTTCCAGGTGTCTGTGAGTTCGTCTTCGCAGTCGTCGTGCAGCAACTCCAGCCCGCACATGACGCTGGAGGAGTTGCGAGCTATCAACAAGTACGCGGAGAGCACTAAAAGCCTGTCATATTTGCCTCAGGTACGTTGTATGTGTATTTGATTGTGACGTCATAACTTCTAGAAACTTCCATGTTGCCATCTGTTGATATCGTTCCAGAACTTTCCATATTTCAGTAGCCTGTTTGATTAACCATTTCGGTAGGTTTGGGAAATATAGTTCAGGTTGACAATTTAAAGGGTTTTCATCCATTTCAAGGACTTTGAAATTTGGTATTTTGGTAATAAACACAGTAGAAAGGAAAAAAATAAGCTTACAGGTAGAACTCGATCTTTTGGACATATCAATTTTATATGGGTCATAGATTAAAGATTAATTAAAAACCTAATACTTTTGAAAACTTTTTAACAGTTATTTTAATAAATAAAAAAATAAAATAGTTCTTTCATAATTTGCGTATTTTCTATCTGAATAGTGATTTCCCCCCGTATTTGTGTATTCATTTAATAAAAATGTAGTATAAAATGTATTTTTAAATTCTAGCGCACACTAAAGGATCTGTTGTTTGAGTAATGGTGATGTGATTTAAATCAGTAGCCCACCTCGTAGTGTCCGTTTCCACTAAGAAAATGTCTGTCTTCTATTGTAACTTAACCACTAGCAAATACAATATCATAGATATATAATGTATAGATAGAAGTTATCGTAAATGGCAACACTGAGGGAATTTACACAAAAATAAAGAGGCTTTTTGTCACTTTTGTGCTCCAGATGAGGTATCTATTGGTTATATATCTATGATTCATAGAATATAATCACGTAGGAATATTTTTAATCTATGTCTATGATGTTCGAAATTTAAATTCAGTCAAATACTGGCCAGCAGTATTTGTTAGTGGTCTGTGTAAAAAATGCATGACGAATCTGTCTCCGTAAAAAAAAGGTATAATCTGTGGTTTTCCTTTTTAGTATTGTTTAGTTGATTTTCCTGTAAGTTTCGGTCCATTGCGTATATGAGAAGTATGATTTATTGTATCTATCGATCTTTTGTGAAATGAGCCAGTTTTTATTCTCGCTAGGCATATTGTTATCTGTGGATTTTGAATTGAAGGAATTTTTACTTTTATTACATCAAATTAGTTTTATGACTTCGTGTACCAACCTAACAAATAAATCTATCTAAAATTCTAACAATGTACTAAACCATGATAAATAGTGATTTGATTTCGAAAATTGTTGATTTTATAGACTTTCGAAAAATTATTAAAATTTTAAATAACTCGTTTATTTCAAAATTTGTCGTGATTGAAATATGCCTAGTGAGATTATAAACGGACGAAGTTCTCAAATAATCGGTATAATATGAAGAAACGCTTTATCTAGATAATGCTATTGCGAGAATGTGTATTATATTTGTGTGCGGGCAACACTAGCTTTATGCACACGGCAACACGCGTCCGTATCGAATGGTTCGTGAATTTATGTAGGCAACACTGCTTTAATTGTTCAAATTTAGTTCCAAAAAACGATGTATTTGATTATGACTGTGATATTTTGTCAATTTTTTAATTATTAATGATTGTGTTTATTATTATTAACGGAGTTTTAGCGTATTAAATGTTATAAAAGGGTACGGTATTTTCATCTTAACCCATCCTTTATTATATGTTTGCACTAATTGAAACTAATAAAATTTGACACTTCCGTTTCATTTCCTCTTAATGTGACAATATTTAACATTAAGTAACATGTGACTAAATACAGACAAACATACACTCTTACTTGAACATTGTATAGTAATCTCATGTAGTTGTAATGGGGAACAGGCCTAGTACAGTCGCAAATACAAATTTCCTGACATCAATGTGTAAGTATTGTGCATACACAGCTTTAGTAAATACAAGAAAATAAACACATATCGACATATTAAATCACCATTTGTAATAGTTATTTTTCAAAAATGTTGAAGAAAATGTAACAATTTCCCATTCTAATTACGTCAGATTGACAACTGACAGATGTCAAAATGAATTTGGTACTTTGTGATGAAGTAAATTAGTAGAAGAGTTGAAAGGCAAAGAGCAGGATAAGCGGGTACAGGGCGACAGTACTAGGCTACGCGCGAGGGGTGACAGGCGGTAGCGCGGGGGGTGACGTTGCGGTGGTGCGTAGGTGCACGAGCGGCAGCGGGCGCGGATGCGGACCCGCTCCGAGTGGTTCCTGCAACCCGCCGCGTCGCTGGACGCAGGCCGTTCGCGCGCCGGTACGCCGCCCGAGCCCCGCCCCGCGACCTGTCTAGCCCCGCCCCGTGCCACGCCCCGCGCCCCGCCCACATGCGCGGGGGAGGCGCGCGACGAGAGCACCGCCCTCTACCTGCTTGTGGCCTGCCTAGAGTTTTTGTTCTGATCGCCCCGGTACTGTGTCAGTGTTAACAGACTAACATCGCATCTGGCTTTGCTCTCTCCTACCGCTTACGGTGACAAGATACTAATAGGGACGGTTAAATGTAAGTAACCAGGGTCTCAGTTCTGCTCCGCAATGTCGTAATTCACTACTACATGAAAGTCAAGCACGGAGATTAACAAAATAAAATCGATGCAGTGTTGTACGCGCATGATAGGTGTCAAAATGTCATAATCGGTGTCAAAAACTCGAATTAACAAAGGTCAAACCAACTCGCCAATAGCGTTAGTACAAAGGGAGCTTTAGCACAGCAAAATTTATCACTGCATAAAATTTATATCGTGCATTATTTTAAAACATTGAGCATTTAAACACGATAAATAATATACCATTGTCAAGCAGGCTAGTTTCACAATAAATAATTTTGTCTACAACAAAATCACACTAAATTAAGGTATTTAATTAGCATATTTACTGTATTCAAGGAGAGAAGTCTTGCTTAATACCACATTCATGGTACGGGGGCCGGCTTTAGCATGCTTTGCACATAACACGTTCACTGCTACCGAGTACAGGAACTAGTACACATTTGCCCGTGCCAACAACTCGTATAGCGAGTCCAGCAATAGCAGCAAATCATACAAATGAAATCGTTCGAAATGTGGCAGAGAATGTGTTAACACATCCACTGCCAGTCTCGTCTTTTGGTGTCACTAATACGTGATAATCGTGGCATTAAACGTGTTAAATTATTGTTTCACCTTTCTGTAACTTTCTTTATCCCAAATCTTTTTGTTTGTCTTGAATTTTGTGATGTGCACATTAGCCTGTTATTTACGTCTATTTTGTATTTATGTATAGATGTTGTGTCTAAGTTTATACTCGAGAAATATATTAAGTTGTTTAATCGTTATGTATGTTGTTTGACGTCTGACTAAATTCTAGATTTTTCTTTAACTAAATGACTTGAAATGTTGAATTATGTTTTTTATTACTACCTACAGGCTAGACTTTTTAGCGGCCGATAACATCACACCGATTTGGTTTTATGTGATTTTTGGCTTGAGAGCATAACTCGATAATATCGACCGTTAAAGTCAATAGTCTGAGGGCACACTAACTGTGGCATTATTTGTTGGCTCTTTCTTTTCAAAGTGGATGACAAGGATGACAATATATTGATATCTTTGCTGAAATATTTTATACTCATTTTTGTTGCGTCTTGTAATGGTCCAGTCATGCACGGGCAGAGATTTTTTATCGCGAATCAAATTGAGCCTTACACGATTGAATTAAGGTTTAATTTTGTACGTCAATACGTTTGCTACGTGTAAAGTCAAATTAAACCTTGTTGTTAGTCAAATAAAGCTCGATTTTATTTGCGTTAAAAATTGATCTTGCTCTAGTTCCGATTTATCTGAACGGATCTTAGTTGTGCTTATATGTTATTTTATGCTCCTTTTTGTGTTGAATATAAGCTTTATTTTAGCTTGATAGAGATAAGATACACATGTCATATATCATCATTTAAATATATGTCGGTTTGTTTCAATTTCGCACTGTTCATGTCTGAGTGTTTTCATAATGTTTGGTCACCTTCGCTTGTAGTGTCAGCATATTTATAGAAATGTTTGTTGCGTGTTTTCGTGGATTTTTCAATTATTTATAACCATTCAAATGGCAGTCATATCGAAATTACTGTACTGTTTTTTGTCTAACAGTAAAAGTTTCGATATGGACGTAATTCAATGGTACTTTGGCGATTTTTAATGATTTTCCAACATTCTAGAAACTCGATTTTTTATTGTTTTAAGATCGGAAAATCATGCAAAAATCATCATTGGCGTAACTTTGTAAGAAGGAATACGTTTCCTTTGTTACAATTACGTCTGATGTATATTGTATGTGAGTAATATTGACGTGTACACGTGTAGGGTGCGCTGGGTGCGAGCGGCGCGGGTCGCGGCGGCGGTCGCGGCGCGCGCGGCTGTGCGCGGGCGGCGCCGCTTGCCGCGCGCTCGCACACTCCGACACTGAGGTCCCGCTCACTTTCCAGCCTCGTAAAGTGACCGCATGACGCACACGCACCGGTATGACACAATTCACCCCACAACACTCAAACTATACCTCATAGTGGTCCTCAAAACGATTCAAGTATATGATATTCAATTATTTGTGGAATTGTTGCCCAATTAGCCCCATATTATGTATACTACATGTTATAGTAGCCAAGACGACTCATCAAATAAACAGTTTAGGATTTTTTGTAAAATTAACCCCATACCACTCTAATACGCCAATAGTGTATTGGCCAATTAGCCCCAAACCACTCTCGTCATTAGCGCAATCTGGCTTATCAAGTTTACATGTTGCGCTATGTAGGCAAATTAGCCCCAATCCACTCTCGTCAATAGCGCAATCTGGCTTATTAAATGTACACTTTACGCTATTGTTGCCCGGTTAGTCCCAAGCCACTATTACGTTACGTTCAAATGGCCCAATAAGCCTGATATGACTCAAGTAGTATTGATGCCCAATTAGCCCCATTCCACTCAATGCAATATTGTAGGCACGTAGGCACACATCACTCTTCAATTTGTGATCTCGGATTGATTAATATCAGGCCTGCCATAGATGAATAGCTTCAAGCGGTTGCGTGGCTATGATGGTGATTACAATCAGTGGTCCGTGTATGGAGAACCTTAATTGTGAACATCCAATGCTGCACTCCGTGTACGACTGCCCTTTTTATAAAACTGTTAAATAAATACAAATATTTTTATTATTTTAGTGATAATGCTATTTTTGGAACTGATTTGTGTAATCCGTGAATATTTTTTTTAAAAACTGGGTACACAAAAAATAATTTCAGTATTAAAAGTTTTTTTTTATACCAAAACGCTCTCTACATTTTTCCAGGAATATTAGTAATATTCGTTATTTTTTACTTATGGTTATATTTTTCGTTCTTCCATAATTTTAGAATAGACTTTTTTTATCGAAGTCATGAAATCGGACTGTCACAGATAGCTGTATAAAAAAAGTTAGTGCCATTTATATATACTTTTAAAAAAAATATAGTTTGTTTATAAAAAAATTGTACTGTTTAGTTCAATAAATTATTACTTGACCTCTATTATAACAGTTATCGCAACCGTTCTTATAAACTGGTGATTATAAAACTAAAAATAATTAGTGGTTTCGGTAAAAGCCACTAGAATTAGGAGTGAGAGCTTCATCACACATTCCTGTAAATACATTTATATTAGCTAATTGAAAAATTTAACTTAGACTAAATTATCAGTAGTAACTAGTTTTTTTTTCGTTTTAGCATGGTGTTTTTGACATTAGGTAAATTTTTGCTTGTTTCCTGTCATTGAGTTCCATAAAGCGACAAGAATTAAGGCAAAAAATGAGTTTTATGTTTTTATGTCAAAATTATCATGCTGTAATGAAAACAAAAGATAATTGTATAAGAATTGAAAACTTCCGATTTTCTGTATATTTTATAGTTTTGCATTTCTCTCTACCTCAATAAGATGAAGTAAGTTTTTGCTCCCGAAGAGCAATCAAAAGCAATATTTGGAATTATTATGAAAATATACGAATACTAAAAACTTACCAAGTAAAGACTGAATATATGAATGCATTACGCGTGTACAAGCCGTGAAACTCCACTGTTAATGGGGGGGGAACGAAAAATGGGGGAGGGCCTTAATCCCATTTCTGCCTATGGTGACTGCTAGGTAAAAAACTTCAATATTTAATTTCCATATACTACTACTGGATTAAAAATTTAAGTTTTTTTTTAATTCGTGTAAAATTTGGTCATTATGACGTCACAGGTCAGTAACAAAAGAAATGGGGAACAAAAACACGGATTGAAAAGTTAATATTGTACAAGCGTAATGACATTTATAATCCTTTAAAATTTCAATAATCCGTATTATTTTGATTTATCAGTACCAATAGTGAATTATTTGAAAAAAAAAAATGTAAAAAACTTTTACAAAACTTTTTTAAAAATAAAAAATCGTTGTGCATATTACCTTTTAAAATTAACCGATTGGTTAGCAAAGAAGTCTATTATATAACGGTACAAATACGGAATCGAATTTAATATTTCATGTTTTTCTAAAAACAAGATTTTTTCGGTATTTTTTTATACGATTACTAGGTGCTAGGTCTTTGTGGAATCTCTTATGAATATTGTATTTTTTCTTAATATAGTTTTGTGACTGACGTCTGTTAGACGTCAGAACAATTTGATAGTATTGTATTGTAAATAATTAGTATTTTAAGGTTATGTTTTTCATTGTTATGCACATTCGTTCGCACATTTATATTGTATTTATTTAATATCTAAGTTTGTTATAGCAGATCGTATTTGATTGAAGGAACTTTTAAGAGCCCCGCAATTTTTTTTTTAGTTTTTTTAATTTGTCCTTAGAGTCAAAATTTGCAGTAAATCTAAAAAAAATCCTTATTCGTTCAGTCAATAAATTAGTTAAATGCTTTGTAAATCGAGCCGAAATGTCTAAAAAAATTTTTTTTTTTTAGATTTTTGCCTTCCATGTTTATAAGGTCTGCTATTTTAGTTTAGTTTTAGCAAGAGGCAGCTCAATATATTTTTGTTATAAAGTATTCATGGTTGTTGTGGCTTGCAGTCAGCCATATTTAAGTTTAGTATTTTCTTGTAAATAAGGGACCTAGACATTGAGTCGTAATGCCCTGGAATCCTAAATTATTTAGTCTTAAAGTATTTCTTTAGAATTGTCAGATAATGAGCTCATTTTGACAGATACATTCAAAATCGCGTTTTTATTAGCAAGATCTCGATAACAATGACAACTTTTGCAGGTAGACCTTTTTTTTATATAAAAAAGATTAACTAATCTATAGGTATGTTTTACTCTTTGTAAATAGGTTGAACGTCAATTGATTTTTTATCTGTTAAAATGACTACATTATGATGATTAGAGAAGCATTTTTTGGATGTAGGCATCCAATTTCTTGTGTTCATTGACTTAGGTAATTAGACAGTATAAATGTACGATTGAGTTGGCACATCGGGTAGAAGATAACGCTCGTTTCCGATGTGCCAAGTCAAGTGTCCCGGTACTATGTATTCGCCCTCACAGTATCTGTTAACGCTGGTTTACACTGACGTTATATTTGTAGGAACTTTTTTTTTAAACAAAACAAGATGTTCTTGTAAATCTTTTGGCAATGAAAACCTATGTTTAAGTATGTTATGACATACGAAGTTTGTCATTTTTTTCTATGGGGGTTAGAATGTATGGTTTATTAAAAAAAATCACATTTTTTTTTATTGTAACAGTTTTTTTTATTTCGTTTGTCCGTTTTAGTATTGTTAAAAATAAAATGTGTACATTCTAACCTCTAAATTTAATAGTTTTTAGAAACAATGCAAAAATACTGTATTAATCCTTGCACGTTTTTTTTATAATTTTTATACTTAAAAATTGACGGAAAACTATCATTAATAAAAATTATTTTTTACTAATGAAATTGTAAATTAAGACCTTGTATAGAATATGATTTGTAAGACTGTTTGATGTATATTGTATTTTGCTATCACTCGAATATGAATTCGTTATCATTCCACCGAAACGAGTAAACACAAGTTGCTTGAGTATTATTTAGTGAAATACGAGAATTTTTTGGTCTTGTAAGAAATTTTAAGAGCTTTAAAATATTTGTAGCAAAATGATTTGTATTGAAAAATGACCGGCAAAATATAGAAAAAATGTTTTTTTTTAATAATTTTTTTTCTTTGTTTTCACAATATTAATGCAAAATTAAAGTTTAATTGTGCCTATTGGTTTAAATTGCAGAATTAAAAAAAATAATGAGAACACTAAGTTTACTTGCTTATGGTCATTCATTC
>LD688949.1:1457445-1469806 GCA_003118335.3 Papilio memnon | reverse complement strand
ATAGTTGTATTATGTATGTAAGATTTTATCTAGTGCCATCTATCATTTACCTTCGATCTACAGCTAACGTAATCCAAGTCGACGCCTACGTGCTCCCTTCACCGCGAGCAATGCCGTTTGAAAGTGCAATTGCGAATAACTGATTTTAGAATCATTTATATTTCGACTATTATATGACTGTGTAATCCTCTAGTTGTAGGTTTATTGCCAACCGACCATATTACCGACGTGTTCCACTGATCTACCAATCAAGTGTAAGTTCAGTAAGAAAAGTTGATTTTAAAAGCGGGCGCACACCTTTGATTAACGTACAACTGTTGTGCGATTGTCGAGTGTTTCGCAGCCAATTCAACTGTTTTGCACAACTAAAAATCAAGTGTACACATGACACAATGCATATAAGCTAGGAATCAATGCGAGACTAAACTGTCAAAGGTGTGCGCACGCTCTAAATGATATGAGCGATTTTGTTTTGTTTTTAAAATCAAACACTAGAGATTATAGAATGTTACTTTATGACTATTTGGTTATAACTGGTTGAAAAACGACGTTTACAGCTATGTAAGAAAAACAAGTGTACATTTTGTCAATACACAATAGTTGTAGCTGTAATCTGACCTTTCCTCACGATCTCCGCCGTCTTGATTTGTTGATTAGATTGTTGCTTGTTACGGCTAGGGTTGCCAACTTTTCAGATTTTGTTACAATACTCCTTTGTAAGAGGCTGTGACTGTGACTGTTATGTGTGTTGCCAGTGTTCAGGTGCCAACCCTACAGCGCTTGTCGATACCTTCATCTATTGATAGGCTTGTTAAGGCTGAGTGAGTTGTCGTTTGCCTAATCCATTGGAAAAGTTATTCCTGTGAACTTAACATAGGTTAGATTCACTGGAGATACTTTTCTCGTTCGATTGATTTGTTATATCTTTCTTAATGGTTTTCGTATGCTCAACGAAACAACAATGGAGTAAAGGAGGGGCCATCTGAATTCCCCGAAAAAGCGATACGACCAGTACCAAGAGAGATGTCCCTGATTTGCAATTGCTGATATATTGTGTACCTTTAATCGGCGGGCAGGAGACGCACTTAAAGAGAATCTCCTCCACAGTAAAATACTCTTTCTCTACCCATCCAATCCTTGTAAGAAAAGTATGGGAATGGACAGGGACTAAAATGTGGCTGGCACGCAAACTATCTGTTTTATAACTAACTAGCTTACGCCCGCGACTCCATCCGCGTGGAATTAAAAAAAACAAAAGTGAGTAGTCTATGTGTTCTTCCAGACTATCCTCTACATCTGTACTAAATTTCATCGAAATCCGTTCAGCCGTTTAGGCTACAAATTCTAACAAACATCCATCCATCTAAACTTTCGCATTTATAATATTAGTATGACTAGCTGTTGCTTGCGACTTTGCCCGCGTGAAATTAAAAAATATAGCCAATGTTACTCACAGATAAATTACCTTTCTAACGCTGAAAGAATTTTTAAAATCGACCCAGTAGTTTTTGAGTTATTGTAATACATACAAAAATACAAAAATACAAATCTCTCCTCTTTATAATATTAGTATAGATATAGATATTAGTATAGATTTACTTATTCTAATAGTCTTTTGTAATTTGCCCGCTATTATCAACATTAACTTTTCTTATTTCACCTGTTTGGTAATAACATTTAATTATTACGATAAAACACAGTCGTATGTTAACAAGTACTAGTTTTTGTTTCAGACACGCGCTATTAGGTCATATAAATGCAATTAACATGTTTGTATACAATATGCGGCACATGGCACAACGAGCAGATGACTCTTAAGGTGAATATAGCCAAGCAAATAAAAGGCTTTATTCCATTGAAACAAGGTTTAATTTCAACGACCCACTAGTTAATAGACTGGTTGGGAACCATTGTCTTAGATAGTCGAAACCAAAATTACAAGATAATAAAGACAGATGTGTTCAACCTTTTTGGAATACGCTGTAATTGTTTTAAAATATGCCTTTTTACTAAGGGACGTACCTGTTTAATTGGGTAGACATTTTTGCACAATATTCAAAGAATTCCGTATTAGTTAACTAAAGGTGCGTTTCTATTATATATTTATTTATAAGATATACATTATGAAAATGTAATAACAGATCAATTCAGTAATGTTTCTTACCAACAAAATAATCCATAACAATAAATGTCGCTAAACATTTAAACGATCGATTGTAATCTTGCGACAAAAACAATTTTCATTCAATGCAGAACTAACCTGTCATCGGCCATTTTAAATTCCCGAATTACAAGATGGCGGCCGTTTCATTGATTATTATTGTGGAGATCTAAGCCGGCATTATGGTGCACGTCACGTGCCATCCACAACAGTCGGATAACCACAACCGGCGGTTCCGCACGGCAGTCGGCATCTCCGGTATTGGCGTGTCCTTATTCTGAAACAACATAAAATACATCTTATACTCCAGTACCTTTGTATAAAATGTTTTCTAATATTAAATAATCGTAATAGAATACTGGCGCAAGCTTAAAGTAATGAAATATATTGGTGCATCTCAAACGTTTCTATGCTATAAAGAAATAAAACATTAATAATAATTGACTAGGAGCCATTATTTATCTATTACTAGCTTTCGCCCGCGACTCCGTCCGCGTGGATTAAAAAAAAAAAAGTGAGTAGCTATGTGTTCTTCCAGACTATCCACCATGCCTATACCAAATTTCATCGAAATCCGTTTCCCGTTTAGGCTACAAACTTTAACAAACATCCATCCATCCATCGCTGTCGAACGGAATAAATAGTAGGTATTCTATGTCCGTTTCCTGGCTCTAAGCTACCTCCTCACCAATTTTCAGCCATATCGGTGAAGCCGTTCTTCAGTTATAAGTAGTGTAACTAACACGATTTTCTTTTATATATATAGATTTGTATGATATACGAGTACTTTGCTATTTTTTTTGATAAAGTAATAATTTTATCTTATGTGTCATAAACTATGCGTAATGATCAATTTACTAAACTTTTTTAAATTCCAGAAAGTATAAATCTTGATAAGTACTAACTGATCTTAGCAAATCAACTTTATCGGCCATAATTTGGCACAGACATCCAACTAGTTGGACCATATTTGGCAAATGTAGGTCCCGCTAAAATGTGATAATTGAACCATTAGTAAAGTGTTATTTTAATAAATCAGATTATGTGGCGAATAGCTCTTTTATTATCTATACATTTAATAAAATTGGAATGTCTGTTTGTAATATCAGAAGAAAAATTCCAGATTTCGTGAAGATAATGTATTTGCGTTGCTGATAACGAAAATCGCATTTAAAAAATTTTTTGTCTGTCTGTCCGCAAGCCGCGTTTGTTCCGGGTAATCTCCGAAACGGCTTGGCTGATTTTAACGGGATTTTCACTGGAGGGTAGCTGACAAGGACGGCCACCTAATAGGATACATTTTTAATTCCGCACTGTCAAAATGGCGACCAGACCGCTATCTCTGGAACGGGTGGACCGATTTTGACGGGATTTTGATTGGAAGATAGCTGTTAAAAGGTAGATGCACACGGGAATGTTCTGCACTAACGAAGTCTGCGAGCGGCAGCTCGTTATATAATACATTTTTTTATAGACTGTCAATCAAAGAGTTCTCTCTTTTAAGTTTGGTGATTTTGAGTTTATTTCCCCGCGATTGTCATCGACATCTTGAAACTAATAATTTCAATAAAAAATATAGCGTATTGTTTTAATTTGCAGCAAGAATAATAGACGAGAAAGTTTACTGTTATGTATATTATAATAAATTATGTTATATTACCCCATAAATAAACCCGTGAAAGTCTTCCTAAGACAAATAAGGAAGTAACGGCTCATATCATCACATATAAAAAAAACCAACAGGTTTATTACGGAAATCTGATAAAGAAGATAGGATCGTTATGACGAATCCGCTCTCTTTGATATCTCGTGCCGCGTAATCAGAATAACACCGCGAACGAGAGCCTGATTCGCAATTAGAGTTGTGTTTTTGCTAAGCCGGTTTACAGTTAGTGCGTCCAGGTCGTCTTCCTTACAAGGAGACTCGTCCCGTCAGTTGTAGGAATGCGTCAATATTGTGCCGGCTATCGGCTGGTCAACGCTTTCTACAATTTAATTGACATACGATCGGATTGACGGAAAGCCTAGATTCTGTAATTATTGCTACGTTGATTATATTTGCAACCTGATTATACCTTCTTAATGCTTAAAGTGTTGCTTCTAAATTATGATATGTTAATACAATGATGAACATTAATATAACGTAACACTAACCTCAGGTAATTCTTCGGGTTACATGACTGAATATAATTGGATTTAGTTGTGCTCGGATCGAAGCGAATTAATATCTTTAATACCACAATTTGTCCATCGCCAAATCATTTATAGAAAGAAATCTTAATTGATTAGATATAACAATATTTTTATTGTAAAAATACAATATTCAATAGCATGTGGCCTAAGAATACCAAATATAATCTATACTAATATAATAAAGCGTAAACACATACTTCTTTGTGGCGTAAGATGTCAGCAATTACAGCATATTTTTGAATAACTCTTTTTTAAATAAAAAGCCCTACACTTACGTCACGCTCTAGGCTACATGTTTTCACGCTATTAAACTTAGGGGGTAAAATTGGTGAAAACCCTAATATGGGAAAGAGATCATAAGTTGCTGCCAACATGAAGGAAACAAGATTGCCATGGTTTGTCATCATGTCATGTCATTTTGACATTTGCAATTGATAATTTGACAAATGTAGATGAACAATGAAATATTTTTTTATAATATCACGGATGAAGCCGCAAGGGAACAGCTAGTTAGCTAATAAATTGACACTCGGCGAGTTAAAGGAATTCGTATTGTCCTCAATTGAGATTATAATCTCAACAATGAGGCGTTATTAGGAACAAGTTTAGTCGCCTTTCTAAATCCTCGAAATAAGTATGTTTGTTTTATAATGCATTTAATTGGATGTTTATTACGAAGTTACTGTCGCTTTTGTTAAATAATAGTTTAGTATCGTATTCCTGAATGGCAATGTTACGAAGTATCACAAGAACTTAATTTAGTTATTTCTTATTATAGTCAGAAATTTCTACTTATACAGTTATAAAACCCATGGCTATGAGCTATAAAAAAACCAAAATTATTGATTTCATGTCCATCTAATTCCAAAAATGATGGTCAACGCGAGTCATTGAGAGCGTGGTCACGTATGAATGATGAGCGGCAGGACCCCCCGCGCCCACCACGCCCCCTGGCGGCCACTGACCGGCAGTAGCAAAAAATGGCAAGAAACTGAAATAACGACAACCAGAGACAATCGCAAGCTGTGCTATTCCCTATAAGCAATCCTTTCACACGAAGAAAAAACAATGAAATATTTTTTTATCCAATTCAAACCAGTTATTTGTTGGAATTACTATGTTTTTTTTTAATTTACTTACTAACTTATTTTTTGTTGACCGACTTCCCAAAAGAAGGAGGTACTCAATTCGTCTGTATGTTTTTTTTTTATTTATTTTTTTTGTAATTCATTTACTTGACTTCCTTAACGTTTATCTAATAGAAAATTAGGTCCAAGAAATATTTCACTTTCACGTTTTTCTTAAGTCACCCCTTATCACCGAGTCCCTCAGTAGAGACATGTGTAGTGAGCTGGTGATTTCATTTTTTTATTATTAACCTGCAACACGAATTTACTAAATGTTTTCTCTAATTGACGTTCACATGATTAAAAATTCCCTTCGGGCTAAACATTTTTGCAAGTCACACGCCGGTTTCGCTCGTATAAAAACAGCGCTTGTTAAATACGATTAGAAATCATTACCGGACTGGTTGTTTGTGGTCTGTGAGCGGGAAGTTTTTGTCTATGCCACAAAGACGCACGTACAATTCGATATTGGAAAGTAAGAGATGTGAAATTAAATCGATTTGTGAACAGAATAAAATAGTTTCGGTAAAAAGTTTTATGTCGATAGCAATCATTCTTGTGACTGTAACGGCTTGAATTTTCAAATATGAGGTGTTGCTTCGTAGCCAGTGGCGCTTTTTATTCTGATATAAGGTATCGAGCAAGCGGATAAGAGAATTTTTTTTTTTATACGATAAGGTGGCAAACGAGCAAGCGGCCACCTAAATCCGCCGAAATGGCGAAGCGACCGCTGCCCATAGACATCCGCAATTGCAGATGCGTTGCCTAGCCTAAATCGACGGAGGAGGAGACGCACATAAAGAGGATATTTCCCCTCCCTATGCGTCTCCTCCGCCGTCAAATCCTCTTTCCCATCGAAACCTTTCCTTATAAGAAAAGGGCGGAACGGGAAATGGACTAAAGTTGGGCCTCCGGCACCACACTCATCAGACGAAACGCGGAATTGCTCCCACTTCACGCCTGCCTTCTGTGTGGTCGTGGTATTGCACCGGCCGAGCCGACCCATTCGTGCTAAAATGTTAAAGCGGGCTCTACCACTGTGATTGAGAGTGTCAATTCGCTAGAATAGGCACTTAGTTGCCCATAGATTAACAACATTTAGACCGATTCTATACATACAACTAGCTGTCGCCCGTGACGCTATTCGCGTGGATAAAAAAAAACCTTCATCCAGTCGATGTTCTACTTTTATGCCGAATTTTATCGAGATCCGTTTAATCGTTTTGGCTGTAAACTCTAACAAACATCCTTATAAACTTGCTCAATTATAACACCAGTAATAAGTAAGATTTAGACCTTATTAAACACAGAGGCTACGATGGGATCAAATTAAATAAAGGTTAGGCCTATCTAAAATTCTCAATGTTATTTATACATGTAATTCATGTAGTAAAGGCTGAAAACCAGCGCGGCCTTCAACAAGCTGGAGACCGTATCAACTGAGCCTTCTCCTTTTGGCCAAGATTTTTTTTTAATTCCATTAATATCTATTGTAAATTTTGTTTTTTTTTTTTTTTGTGTTTCTTTAGTCAATAAATAGTGTTTTATTTATTTATGTAGTTAGGATAAGTCAAAATTATTTCTGTCTAAATTACAAACAGATGTTCATATACCGGATGCAGGTTGAATTATAAATGTGTGTTTGCGAGCGGTATTTGATTATACAGTAAAAGGAGTGTCTATCAAATTGGTAGCTATAAAAATGAATTGCTTCGATCTAACAATATAACGATTTTTATTAGCCCATTAACAATGAACCGATAAATAGATCTAGTTTATTGCTTTACTTTGCAATTTAGAAAACTAATTCTCACTACAGTTGCTGAATCCAATTTTTTCATTTAATTTATAATCTATCTTTCGCCCGCGACTCCGCCCGCGTGGAACTAAAAGAATTAAAATTGAGTAGCCTATGTGTTCTTCCACACTATCCTCAAAGTCTATGTCCAAATTTCGTCGATATACGAGTACGTTCATTCGTTTAGGCTACAAACATTCATCCATCCATCTAAACTTTCCCATTTGTAATATTAGTAAGTATTCAATGAAAGTAGCTTATTGTCGGTTTTCAATTTTTTTTAAAGTTTTTTAAGTAAGAAGCCATATCAGGAAAACTATATAATTAGAGCGCGCGCACAACTTTGACTAAACAATCGCACAACAGTTGCTTAGTCAACATTATTTCGCAGCCAATTTAACTGTTTAGTTGCACAACTAAAAGTCGAGTAGTGTGCGCACCTTCATATAAGCTCATAGGCATCAAAGCGCGATTGAACAGTTGTGCGATAGTTTAGTTAAAGGTGTGCGCGCGCTCTAAATCCTAAGTTATAATACATTTGTACGACCGTATTTACGTGCTCGAACATTTGCTTTGTGTTGGATTTTCACGGAAATACGAATACAAAAATAATATATTTTTTAAACGGAATGAGAATGATGTCAATATGTTTTGACAATGGAATCCCACAGTTATATTTCATACTTGCCATTGTTGTGTACATCTAAAATACTTAGAAATAGCGTAGGTTTAACATGGTTTCACGAGGTTATTGGAAAGCGCGGTCTCACTTCCTACGTATTTTATCGACATACCAAACATAGCATTGCTTTTAAAATTACACTATTAACATATGGTTCAAGCTAACATAGTAAATATAAGAAAACTGCTGCAAACAGAACTGAAGATTTTATATTAGCGTTAGCTTTCGCCCGTGACTCCGTCCGGGTGGAATTAAAAAAAAACAAGTAGCCTACGCGTTCTTTCCGACCGTGCCCTACATCTATGCCAAATTTCAACTAGATCCGTTCAGCAGTTTAGGCTACAAACTCTAACAAACATCCATCTAAACTTTCGCATTTATAATATTAGTAAGTAAACGACAAAAAAGCAGAACCAGTTCCGGCGCCCCCTTGCGGCATGAAGCTTGTTTTTTTTTATGGGCGGCCTTCTGCCGCCCTCGTCGTTCCCCTGACATACAATAACTCCGGGACCTGGGGTGCGGGTGTAATAATTTTTCAATATAATTTTATTTACAAGAGTTTCTAAAATTTAAAAGTAACATTACTACTAATCTTATTATAATACTATATCACAGCTTTAATCACATTTCCAGTGTATTCTAAATGTCCTACACTACATTACAACTAAAGTTAAAAATGACGAGAGAAATGATTAAAACTTAATGCTACAATGCTAAAAAACCAATTATACAATAAAAGTTAAAATGCTAAAATAATAAATTACGGTGTCCAATAAAACACGCAATAAACAGTAAATTAAATATACAAGTTAAAATAATAAATGAAATGAGATGAGATGAGATGAGATGAGATGAGATGAGATGAGAGGAGATCTGTCGCTTGATGTAACATGAAGCTTGTTTTGATCATTGAAAAAAATTAAGTCCTTAAAAATACATACATTATTCAGATTATCGGGATGCTTAATTCTGACAAGTCTTTGGGAAAATAATTCGTGTTTTTGTCGCAAGAATTTTGATTGTAATTTATAAGAAATTGTATCTTATATAAGTTTATTTATTTTCGAATTATGAAAAATTATAATAACAAGATTAAAAATAACAACAGATTACACGTATTACGTAAGTGGTTATTTATAAAGTTTAATTACTGTTACGTGTTTTTTATTTTACATTTAATTAATGGTTTCATGAAATAAATACGCATCTTAATTGATTTATATTGTGACAATTCACAAATTCATTGTATAAACTAAGAGCTGTTTCCGAGCGGCTTCATCCGCGGGAAATTATAAAAACTTTATTTTATTATTTACATTTGTGACATTCTCAATTGCAAATGTCAAAATACCAATTACGTTAATGGCAATCTTGCTTCCTTGATGTTGGCAGCAACTTATGGTCTCTTTCCCACATTAGGGTTTTTATCCAAAACATTTACCCCTAAGTCTAATGGCGTGAGAACATATAGCATAAAGCGTGACGTAAGTGTAGGGCTTTTTATTAAAAAAAGAATTATTCAAAAATATGCTGTAATTCCTGTGATTTTACGTCACAAAGAAGTGTGTGTTTACGCTTTATTATATTAGTATAGAAGTATAGATAAAAATGTTTTAATTTAAGAGTTTTCAACAAACTAAAATATCGTCATTTTAATATAAGTTTATTATTCTATTTGTAGATAATTTATGCATTTGATAATATATCGTGATATTTTATTTGGATACGGAAATCTCCCAATTTGACGATATATCCTGCATACAAATTTTCATATTTTTTGCGCCACCTACAACTTTATGAATGAGCATAGACTAAATTATGCATTCTACAATCGCCAGTGTTAACGTGTATAGAATAAATATTACATAGTTTTTGCTACTTTTTAATCTATTGTCTATTTATATTCTATCTTGAGATACAAATGATAATTTAATGCTTTGTATTTTCGCTTGTGAGTTAATTTTTGTATTAGCGTAAGAACGTGTTTATTATATTAAGCGAACAAAAAACAGATTGTGTACAAAAATAATAAAGTACTTAGTTACTTAAACTAAAGAATGTATTAGTATAGTTTGAATGCTAATGCAAAATTGAAACAAACTCTAGTAACTACATCCTAACACACTAGTTAATTATTATTGAACTAGCTTTCGGCCGCGACGCCGTTCGCAATAAAAACAATAAAAGTAACCTATATGTTCTTCCAGACTTTGCTCTACATCTGTACCAAAATTCATCTAACGTTCAGCCGTTTAGGCTACAAACTCTAACAAATATATCTAAACTTTCGCATCTTACTAATATTATAAATTCGAAAGTTTAGATGGATGGATGGATGTTTGAGTTTGTAGCTTAAACAGCTAAATCGATGACATTTGACATAGACGTAGAGGATAGTCTGGAAGAACACATAAGCTACTAACTTTTGTTTTTTTGAACTCCACGCGGACGGAGTCGCGAGCGAAAGCTAGTTTATAATATTAGAACGATTTCAAACTGTATTGCTTCATTTACAACGTACTTTGATCTCATGCCTTCCGATCTAGAGTTGGACTATGTTCTACTTGAATCGAACGGTTACCGATACCCATTGAGTCTTAACAGGTATCACACAAATGATGAAAGATTTATAAAATAACACGGAAATATTATCTATTTGGTTGGTTAATTCATAGGTAATTGATTCCAAAAATTTAAATATCTGACGCATAACAAACGGAGTATAACATCCAAAATTATGTTAATTCTTTCGGTCATCAATAAAAGAATTACAGGTCAAACGTATGTCAAACTCGTAGCCATAAATCTCACCGGATTAATTCGAAAGGCGCCTAAATTGGTCGCAGTTGTCTATGACTCGCGGCCAGTAATTAATTTTATCTCGATATTTATAATCTGTAGACAATAAATTCACATTTGCTCAAAGCTTACGGGCTGATACAAATTATAGGGTAATAACGAGAGAGCAATGCCTATTGTGGATTTAATACATTTTGTTGTACATTGCAGTATTTTGCAGTTTTAAATATTTGTCAATAGATTACGATTATTGTTGGAAACGAACCGACCCACCTTGGCAACCATCCTATTTGTTTTACATGTTAAGTAATCTTTGATTTTCTATACTAATATTATAAAGAGGAAATATTTGTATTTTTGTATGTATTGAAATAACTCAAAAACTATTGGGCCGATTTTAAAGTTTCTTTCACCGTTAGAAAGGTAATTTATCTGTGAGTAACATAGGCTATGTTTTTTTTTCACGCGAGCAACAGGTATTTTAAATAAAATATTTATATCGGCTGTTTTAACATTTTTAATGTTATCAGTAATAATTTAAACAACAATATTGACTTCAGTTGTCAAGGTCTCACGCGCCATCTGGTCTTAAACTGATCACTTAATTGACCTTGGAATTATTTTTTTGTATTTGTAACGCACTGGTTCGATTGCACAGATTAACAACCGTGTAGTTTTAATAAAATATTGTGACGAAAACTCAATTATTTCGTTTATTCGTAAAATAATTGAAAAACGTATTTATAACAGCGTTGGATACGAAAGTTCAAACCTGGTACAATTTCATCATAAACCTTTAGTCGTAACTCACATAGGTGAATGTATCAGATTTTTGTGTTCAATCATTCGTTCGTTCAGTTCACAGTTTGATTCATTCATCCTTTGTTGTCCTTATCTCAGGAGAGGTCTTTATGTAAGAAGGGTTTTACTAAAAACAAACGTGAGAACCCGGTAGTAAACACAGTCTCATATAAATATGTAATAAACGTTAAAAAAAAATAAACAAATATAGCGATATTTACGTAAACTTTAATTATTCTGTCAGTTCGTTAATAACATGCATAAAATGTTAAGTAAAATTAAACGATAATTCTGTTGATATACTTAATTAACTTAAGCGTGGATTCAAACTGTCAAAAGCGCTTCGACCACAGAGTAACTTGGACAACTTAACTTATTTATATTTTAGTTCTTATACGTGTTTAAAGTGTCCTAAGTTGTATCCTTGGTTAGAAACTAATTAGTTTAGCTTCCATTTTCAATCTTCTTAAAGATTAACCTACAAAAGAGGTTTTAATCGGCTTCTATGGAAAACCATTGACATTCTAACACGCCTACTCTATTTAGAAAGGTCAAAAGGTAATAAATACATTTAAATATTCAATTTCGTTTATATTATTAACAAGAAACATAAGCGTTTATGGTAAACTAGCTTTCGCTCGCGATTCCGTCCATGTGGAATTTAAAAAAAAGTGAGTAGCCTATGTGTTCTTCCGGACTATCCTCTACATCTATACCAAATTTAATCCAAATCCATTCAGCAGTTTAGGCTACAAACTCTAACAAACATCCATCTAAACTTTCGCATTTATAATATTAGT
>LD688949.1:1431774-1447633 GCA_003118335.3 Papilio memnon | reverse complement strand
ATTAAAAAAAGAATTATTCAAAAATATGCTGTAATTGCTGACATGTTAGGCAACAAAGAAGTGTGTGTTTACTCTTTATTATATTAGTATAGATTAGACAGAGTTTTTTTTATTAAAAAACCCCATTTCAATAAATTACTTTAGACAGACGAATCTTGATCTTTGATTAAAAAAAGTAATGTTTTATGTGTGTATAAAATTCTTTCATCTTGTTACTTTGATTGTCTTTATACATTCCACCGTAAAAGGATGTTTTTGATAAACATGTCACGGTTTTTATTCGCGTGATTTCTTTTATCAGGAAACTTGAAAAAGAAAGCAACGGATCTTTTTGGTGTAGTCCTTTTTTTAATTTATGTGTTGCCAAATACTTTAATTACATCTCGTAATTTATGTTGGCGCCAAACATTTGATCGACATACAATCGAAGCCCTGATACCTTAGCGGTTAAGAATAGGAGCATTCGATTACTAGATCGTGGGTTCGAATTCGGCATTAGACTATTATACGGAACCATTTCCTAGTGCATTTATCTATACTAATATTATAAAGAGTAAAGATTTACATTTTTGTATGTATTGAAATAACTCAAAAACTACTGGACCGATATTAAAAATTCTTTCACCATTAGAAAGGTAATTTATCCCTGAGTAACATAGGCTATATTTTATGAGTAAATTTCCTAAAATAAGCATCTTTTAATTAGTTAAAAGAAACAAACTATAAACTATATTCTCAGTATAGTATCATATATTGCGGACAAATAACTTCGACTAAGCTAACAAAAAATGCAGTCTTTCTTATTTAGGCTAAAACGTTTTTAATTACACATATATTATTCACTGAATCAATAATTAAGCTAAATTGTTAAGCACAAGGATAAAACCATTGACAGGCACATCAATACTATAGTGCGACTAATTTGTCTGGCCCGGTAAAAGTAGCATTTTTTGTTATTGCGGTTATTACTATCGGAATATGTAAATTATATTTATTGCTGCACTCATGTTAATAAATTTTCTTATATGTCACTTAGTATTTTTTTTAACTATAGAAGTCCCGTTAGTAAGGCGTTAAGACATAACATGACATGTTCTATCGACAAGGATCTTGTGACTGGCTTATAACGTAGGTGCGTGTGAGATACTTTTACCCACCGTGCCAGAAAACTTGATCGTACTATACGTACTACATATAAAATACCAACGTCAGACTGCAATATCGAACTGAAATCGGCTCAAGTATTTCGGCGAGAGGCTTTCACATCGAAATGAACTGAAAATTTTAAAAGCTACCATGTCTGACTAAACTATCGCACAACTGTTTAGTCGCGCTTTGATTCCTATCAGCTTATATGGAGGTGCTCACACTACTCGATTTTTAGTTGTGCACTAAACAGTTCAATGGGCTGCGAAACAATGGAAAATCGACAATCAACAGTTGTGCGATAGTTTAGTCAAAGGTGTGCGCCCGCTCTAATACCATTCTAGGCTAATCTGATATATCAGATTTATTTTAACAGTGGTAGAGCCCGCTTTAACACCTAAACCATATAACTGATCTGTGCATCTGGTATTTTCTTAGAGCGTGCGCATACCTTTGACTAAACTATCGCACAACTGTTGTGCGATTGTCGATTGTTTCGTAGCCTAGTTGCACAACTAAAAATCGAGTATTATGCGCACCTCCATATAAGCGTATATGAGTCAAAGAAGTTGTGCGATAGTTTAGTTAAAGGTGTGCACACGCTCTTATAGCATATAAAAACGGACCACCCAAACACACGGTTATTAGTTTGATTTGATAATTAAAACTTCAAACGCCTGTACTATGAATAATCTGTAATAAAATTTTAAACCGATTACATTCTCAATCGTAATAGTAATAGTGTAGTGTGTGGTAATAGTGTTGCAAAGGGATTTACCAAGTAATGCCGTCATCACTCCGTAGAATAAAACAGTCGCAGTTGCTGTCTGTCTATTTATGCTTAGATCTGTAAAACTACGGAAGAGATTTTAATTTAGTTTTTTACTATAAATAAAGTGATGCAAGAAGGTTTCTAATGTGATGGAAATAAACATTCTCGTATAGCATTGGACCCGTGCGAAGCTGGGTCGCTAGTTAATTAAAAGTAAAATGCACTTAAAGACCTACTGAAAGTCAAATCCACTGGATTAAAATAATGACATGAAAAAGTTTTTTTCTTTTAATTATCTAGACTTCTTAATCAAGAGAATGTTCTTCACTGGACTTTTTCATTTGGCACCGCTTGTCTTGCCTTATACGGCATGAAAAACGAAAGTTTTCTGATAAAAATGGCAACATAATCTTAAAGTAATTAATGGGAACATCGGTAAAACATAAAGAAGTAATTACAAAGAACCGACATAATAAAGAAAAAATATTTGATTTGAACTCCGAAGTTGAAATATAACCAAAAATAAAAGCAATTTCTTCCTTTTCACAATATTTTCGATAACAATAAGAAACATGTATTAACTAAATTATTTAAATGATTATCTAAATCATTTAATTCAAAGCTTATTAAATGATTTAATGGTGATCTTGTTAAAAATTATTGCATTGAACTTAATGATTTGTTTTTAAATTAACAGATTGACTTTTTTAATCTGTTATTGATTTATAATCACGATTCATTATCATCGCAGCGTGAGATAGTTGCTTGGTAGTCAATTTAATAACCCTAAGTGTGAGAGAGATGACAATATAAAAGTCACGACATGACCCTAATTTGGTTTCAAATAAGGAATACTCACGCACGACGCACGATGGTGATTTAACAATTTAAATTCAGATGTTATTTCCGTGACATTTGTACGGACAAGACAACGACTTTGTGATGATTTGTTCAATTTATCTAAATGCTAGAAGGAAAAGAAAAAAGAATTTGGTACGGCCTTACATAAATTAGTATTTATTTCCCATCGCGTAGTATCCAGGCGACGGATGATGACGGATGATGACGGCAATGATTCAATACGCCCGATTTCTACATTATGAATTTTCATACACGAATAATGACGAGAAAAACAACCCGTAAGACGAAAACAGTTCTTATGAGAATACTTTAGAAAAGTAATTATTTTTAGCTTAGCTTAGCTTTTGATATATATAAATATATTATAGAGGATTTTAGCATCATCAACAAAGATCTGTAGATTTGTTGATGACGTTGCGAAAGTTAAGAAGTATGTCATTGTTAATCGATGCCCGAATACGTTTTAAATCTGGCAACCCTGGTAGGCGCGTATTACGAAAATCCAATATCGTAAATGAAACGACCATGTGTTCGTAATAACGAATGTAACCAAGTACCTACTTATTTTATTTCTGTTCCAATCTGGTTATTATCTGAAGGCAAAATAATTTAATACAATAAAAATGTCTGGTTATTATTTTATATTTTTAATCTACATAAATAATTGAAATAAATTGACACAATTTGGTATAGTTGAATATTAAGAAGTGTATACCAACATTATAAGAGCGGATTTTCATGGACAACTTGAAGTTAACGGTGGTGATAGCTTAAAGAATTCTGTGTCCAGGCGTCTTTATAACTTGGAAGTTTAGAGAATAGTGAAATTTTACTTGGATCTAACACAATTGTAACATACTCCTCAGAAATAGTACCAGGACCTCATAGAAGTTTAGAGGTAACTATGTAATGGATCTATCAAAACTCGGCTTGAAGACAACGGGCCATTCGCAAGTTTAATAAAAAAATAATAAAACGAAAACGTAAGTGAACGGTTAAGTGAGAAATAATAAAAAAAGGATTAACAAGAAAGCAATAAATTAAGGAAGGTGGTATATAATCTGATTTGAGCGTCATTACGTAGCATTGGGTAATAATTTTGTTTACAATATCTATAGTAAGGCAAAGGCATGGTATGGTTTGGCAGAAGGTTAGTGTTGTAACGCGGTCGCTGGCCGCAAGGACGCGGCGCGGGCGGCGGGCGAAGGCAAGCTTTCCAGCGAGAAGCGAGAAATCTACCGATGTGTGCGTGCGTCTTGCCTGCGCTACGATCGGCGGGAAACGATAGTGTTGCCACTTAGTTTTGATGTACAGAAATTAATTAAAATATTTGTTTGTTATTAAAGTTGTGTTGTTTGTTTTTCCTTGATTTTAAATAATTAACGGTAATTATTGTTAAGAATATTGTCTTCTTTTTCTTGCATATCGTTTTTTTTGTTAAGGATAGAAACCGATCCTGGCTTTTTTGAAGGTTTGATTAGAGATTTCATTTAATATTTTTCGCTATCGCTCTAATAAATTAACGTATGTTTTTCGGCTTATCTAGTTTTCTGCCTTTACATAAAATTGATACGGAAATTTAAATACGCAATACTTTAATTAACAGTTTTATAGTTTGTCAGTTAAAAGCAACCTTGCCTAAATTGTACAAGATTGTATGGAAAAATAAATTTATCTACTGATAACACCGATGTCTTCTGAGATCGCGTTGCGGGCGGCGCATATTCATTCACGCACACTCGTGCGTCGATCGTGTTGTGTTGCTCCGCTTGACTTTAAACTTTTGTTTTTTTTCGTCCTGCAGGCGAGTCGACCACTTGCCTTCCGCGCTTACCTGCTAGAACATCGTATTATCTATGAACTTTACAAACTTTCGTGTTATTAACTTATTAAGTGAATATAATATATAATTATTAGATAGATCATAGTGTTAACGTTGGCGTTGAGTCCAGATGTTAGTTCAAACGGCAACAACCTCATTTCGTGTCAACAAACAAACATAAACAGTGATTGAAACAAGTTTATAGTTTCGAACAAAAACTTATGTGAATTACAATGGCCTAAAGTAATCCAGGATGGGAATGGGTGTCGTATTCTTGTCCCAGAACGTGATTTTTGTTGCAACTTCACCCACATAACGTTTATGGTAAGTAAAAGTTTCTTGTTTTACGAAACAACTTTTTTGTTGTACTTTTTTGGAGTTTTTATATGTACTTACTAGTTTCCGGATGTTTTTTTATATTAAAGATTTGTTTTAAAGTATTTTTCAACGTAGTAAAGACAGGTTGTATTGGTTTGCGAAATGATTGCTTCTCGCTTGTTCCTGCCCACTCAAGTTTATGTAATTTGATAAATTAGTTATACAATGTTTAACGATGTTGTAGCTAAAGTTAATAAGAAACTAAGTAATTTTTTGAGGTTATTTCTACTTTTTTAAATATAAACAACAAAAACTTAAGATGTTATTCCACAAAATTATTATTCCAGTTAATTTAATTTAGGATACTCTCGATAAAATGTTAACATGTCACGTAAAACTGGACATATGAAAATGTCATTTAACAATATGATTAGTAAAATAAAAAAGTGACCAAGTTTACGATTTGACAAATGTAACGCCATGTCATTAACCTTTCACAACGTAAAGAGTGAGATGAATTAAATTCCTTGTTAAGCAATATTTAATAGACGTATTGTTATTTAGTTATTATTACTTTTTAATCGAGGCAAAAATTAACTAAGTTTCAATTGGGAACTAATGAAACTACGTACTGTTAATCAGCAATTACATCTATACTAATATTATAAAGAGGAAAGATTTGTATTTTTGTATGTATTAAAAAGTACTGGGCCGATTTTAAAAATTCTTTCACTATTAGAAAGCTACGTTATCAGTGAATAACATAGGCTATGTTTTTTTATTATTTTGTCGCGTGCAATTAATTATAAAAGGCGTATTAATTGAGGTATTCAATATTCGCTTATTGCATATTTGGTATTATAAGTATTTGCTCACATGCCATTCAAACACATGTCAATAAGTTACGGACAGTGAATAATTTGTTAAGCTCACATACGACTCTTGACTTGTCCTCACGTACTCTTGTGGTCCACAAATTTGCATCTTAAAATGCAACCAGTGTAGATACAAACCAGTTTGGTTTCGTTAAAGATTATCTTACTGACTCTAGATCATGGATATGCATAAGTAACTCCTTATTTAAATTTGCATGAAATTTGTCTTGCCATCATATAGTCTCAAGTGTTAAGCGCACTTACGTCGAAAACTTGTGCGTAAAATGTTTTGGACAAGTTTTTTAAATAAACAAAATTTTTTAACCTAGAGATATCCTTTAGATATTTTCATGTCATGTTCCTTAATCCTCACACTAAGAGACGTTTAAGCTACCATTAAATGGTCCTGAAAGCGGCAGTGGCGTAATTAGATCTAACAAATGATCAACAATCAGGGTATTCTGTTATAACAATTGTCTCTGTCCACCCCTTAATGTTCGCGTGACAGTCTATAACAATATTTAAGCATGTAATCTGATCTGACAAATGAACAACAGATCCCAAATGGGCGAGACTTGCCTCGTACTGCGTTTTTTGCCATAACACCGAACGCCGGATCTCGCGGCAAAAACACGAATCAATCATCGCAAACCAAAATGGCGGACAGATAATTTTGTTTTTTATTATCTGTGATGTTGAAAGAATTATGTTTTATGAGGTCCGCTTTCGATTTAGATTTCTTTAAACGCATTTTTAGTAAAGAAATTTCTTTATTGTAAAATTTCTTCCTATAAAACTAATTTTACGCATATATGTGGCGTAAATGCTTTTCGAATACCACAGTTAACATACATTTTCTACTAATTTAGCACTTTATCTTCCTGTACTGTTTTTAACTAAAAGGAAACGCATACAAAACCTTACGTTAGCAGTTAACGGTGCACATTTAGCAGTTTATTTGGGACTTCACACAAATTAGAAGCATTCGCGGTTCTCATAGTTTTACAAACAAATGCGTTTCCGTTGAATGCCTAATAGTCTTCAGTTTTTTACAGTGGTAGAGCCCGCTTTAACATCTTCGCACGAATGGGCCGGCTCGGCCGGTGCAATACCACGACCACACTGAAGACAGGCGTGAAGCGGGAGTAATTCCGCGTATAGTCTGATAAGTGTGGTGCCGGAGGCCCAACTTTAGTCCCTTTTCTTTCCCACCCTTTTTCTCATAAGAATAGGATGGAAAGGGAACGTGGATTTGACGGTGGAAAGAGAAGTGGAAAAGGAAATATCCTCTTTATGTGCGTCTCCTCCTCCGTCGATAAAGGGTAGACTATCCGCTATCGCGAATGTCTATGGGCAGCGGTCGCTTCGCCATTTTAGCGGATTCAGGTGGCCGCTTGCTCGTTTGCCACCCTATACCTTAACATGTTTTTGTTAAAACTGCCAAATTAATCCATACACATGAAAAGTGTAATCGAAGCCGATAATTACGGATTTCCAGGTTTTTGTAAAATTCGATACATATTTATTTGGCTTCTCTACCAACGTGCATGAAGGAAGGTCGATATGCAACAGATTGCAAACGGACGGAAGTACTGCAAATAACTAACGATAAACGATTAAATTGAATCTATAAACAACTGTTCATTGTATTACACTTCCGTGCGGGACTGTCCGGCGAGCGAAAGTTCCAAAGTGCTAAATGAATAATTGGTAATTAGTCACAGCTATAAAAAGATTAAAAAATACTGTCGAGAATAATTCTAAGGACTTGTGACATTCTTGTAAATTGTCAAAAAACAATCCAACGTATAAAATATGTGATGGAAGTATCGGATTTTGGTACTCTATCTGACAGTGACGTCACTTAAAATTTTAAATGCGATTTTTCGTTATCAGCAACGCAAATACACCATCTTTCCGAAATCTGGAATTTTTCCTTTCATATTACAAACAGACACTCCAATTTTATTATATGTATAGAGTATAGATAGATAGATATAGACTAAAATAATAAAGATGAAAGATTTGCATTTTTGTATGTATTGAAATTCTTTCACCGTTGGAATGTAATTTATGTGTGAGTAACATAGGCCATGTTTTTTCAATTTCACGCGGACGAAGTCGTGAGCAACAGCTAGTGTATAGATATAGATATATCTTTAAAGTATATATACACTCGTTATAAACATCTTTTAGTAATTTTAAATTAATAATTAATGAGATAGTAAACGGTTAACTTAAACGGTCTCTCGCAACGTTAGTAGAAAATTATGTCGTAAAACTTAATCTAGTCGAAGCGTTTACTTTTATGATTACCAATAGTTAAAAACCGTTAAGTTACGAAATAATTGAATTAGTTAAGACAAATTAATAACCTGTAAAATATTAAACAATATTGTTATAAAATACATCAATAATAACGCACACAGAATTATTAAGTGGTCGTCCTCAGTGTGTATTTTGTTAGAGAAATCTCAGCTAAGAGTCTTTAGTGACTAACGATTTTAAGTACAATAGGATTACATTTATATCGAATATTTGGACCTGTCTGTTTCTTAATTAACTGTAGACTGTATATTATATGTGGAGAATATTCTCTCAGAAGCTTGTAACGGCTTCCCAAGTCAGTCCTTGAGCTAATTTAAAGAGGTTTTCAGAGTAAGTACACTCGACCATGTCGCAACTCAGCGATGTTGCTTTAAAAATACTGCGGTGACGCAGAATTTAGTAGACATTAAAGACTTTCAATACATAAATAGACAGGACAACATGAATTAAACTTTAATCCATAACTTGTTACTTGGTATAGTCTAGTATAAAACGTGTTTAAAAAATTTATAGTTGTACTAGCTTTCGCCCGCGACTCCGTCCGCGTGATATTAAAAAAACAAAAGTGAGTAGTCTATGTGTTCTTCCAGACCATCCTCTACATCTGTACCAAAATTCATCAAAATCCGTTCAGCCGTTTAGGCTACAAACGCTAACAAACATTCCATCTAATTAAATTATTCACCTTGAACTGTAACGTTAGGGTCCACTGTGGGTCTCAGCTTTCAATATATAGCCATGGTCAGATGACCTTATTAGCTTAGGTTCCATATAAGGGACGCAAGCGCAGGCTTCGGGGGCGGTTAATTAGCCAGATTAACTATATCTAGATTTTTATTGCAAAAAATAGATAGGACAAAAATATTCATTATTACTAATAACTACTTAATAATCCTTATTAGGTTATTAATGCATTTAAAATTATTTCATGATTACTTAAACATCACTTTAGTGTGTTTATACTAAATCTACTCTTAATCACTAATTATCTACTTTGAGTGCTGCTGAAAGCTGTGTGTGTGTGAGAAGTGTGAAAAACTGATCAATCCTTAGTACTCCTATAAAGTAAACCAAATAATTTTCGGATCGATTGGGTTCAACCATATATTAGCCGATTTCTCTTGTTACATTGAAAATGTTGTCGTCTGTCATGAAATATATGAAACCGGATATAATATTAAAGGAAACTGGGTTTGTGACAATTTATATACTTGCTCGTTACCAACACGGTAAACATAAAGCCTTAACAAGCACGATGTATACAGGGCCGCTCAACTCGTGGGTCGCAAATGCTTTTAGAAACGATATCGGGAATTGCGTTTAAAGTTTATGAGGACTGGGCAAGTAAAGTTCTTTTATTTCTACTAAAACGGGTGACAATAATGTATCTACGCGCGAAATGCATTTATTACTATGAATAAAGATATTGACGTCGATTAACTTTGGAATAATTTGTTATAAGTTGCATTGAAATTAATAACGGCTATTGATTTATTCAAAAGTTACTAACGATGGGAGGTCTCCTTAAATAACGCTGGTTGCTGAATATTTTTCTAATGTTTAGCGAACCCAGTCTGAGCACCCCTGGTATAGGAGTCGGGTCGTTATTGTGATTTCACCAGCAACCATATTGTTACTTGACACCTTTCTGTTGGTACAATCTTCTTTAATAGATTTTTTTGATAATTCTAAAAGGTTTTACGTATTAATATTATATAATCTAGAATAATTATTTATGAACACTGTATTAAAGCTTGATTATAAATTAGATTTTATTCGTATTTCATAGCGTCAAATAAAGATTAATAATTTTGTAGAATTGTCCTAAACTTTAAGATATTCTTGTCACCGTAGCGTCTCGACCTATTCCAAGAAACAGTAGCTTTCTTATTCGCTCAGCAAGTCTTGAGAGAGTCCATTGTTCTTGTGTTTACATCTTATATATATTACATACAGTATATATTACAAGTGATTATAGCTTACATGTTAAAAAGCACGTATCACGTTCAATAGACAATTATGGTTATCGAGTTTTCAACGTTAATATCTACTATGACGTAATATACACAAATATGTTGTCTATCTTTAATTCAAGAACGATAGAGACAGCGATATAATCCTTAAAAAACGGCGATTCACAAAATTTTCCAATTTTAGACATCATTTAAAACTAGTAAACCGTGTTGCGTTTGTTTTTCAACTAATTTTATCCTCCATCCTTCGGGATTTTGCGCAGACCACAGGTCAAATACAGGGGTAGCGAACATTTATGCATCAAATTGTCATTTTTTAAAGGGATGTTTAAAAAATAACCGCATTCAGAAATGTTTAACGCGGTCTTAGACGTGCCATCGAATAATTTTGACTGCGACTATTACGTCAATACCATGGTCCACCTGCTTCATAATTTTTTCGTAATTTTATGATTATCGACGCGTGAAAAAAATATGTCATGTTCCTTTTATGGCACGCGTGCCAATGTCTCGCCACCCCTGGTCTAAGGTAATTTTGTGGTCTCGTTAAATACATACTTTAGAAATACTCCTTTGAAGTAAGGTATAACCACAGGGTCAAGTGTGAAGATCAGATCAAACTCAGTTTTTAATTATAAACATCGCTGTCATTGAACTTTAACAAGAGGTTATCGATTAAATATTTACTTGGCAGGTTTTCGAGTGTCCGTTATAATTACTTGCTGGAGACTGATAACAGATATCAGCTAATCAGTTGAGACTACCGCTGAGTAAACTGTTTTTATCAAAGCAGGTCAATCGAGTCGATATGTTATCATAAAAATAACTTTATAAATCGTTTAATCCACAAGAAATTATGTATAATAGTATTTGTTAATATTTTCAATATGTAGAAAAGAGACAACTATATTTTAAATCCGGATACAGAGCTTCAGTTTTAATTCTACAGTTCGATTGTGCAATTACAACTGAAAGTGTATTAGCTTACGTGACATATGCATTTTATTCAATAAACATTTGTTGTAGCCGAGTTGACTTATTATTATTTTATCTTTTACTATTTTTCTTGACTGCGAAACAATCGACAATCGCACAACAGTTATGCGATTGTCGATTGTTTCGCAGCCAATTCAACAGTTTAGTTGCACAACTAAAAATCGAGTAGTGTGCCTCCATATAAGCTCATAGAAATCAAAGCGAGACTAAACAGTTGTGCGACAGTTTATTCAAAGGTGTGTGCACGCTCTTACAATCACAAGTGTGCAAAATGAAAACCCGCAACTCACAACCATGCCCCTTTAGGTCAACAGCGTGAGGTTATTATTAAAATTCCCGAGTAAATTTCATTGAAAACACGGCAGTTATACGCGTTGTGATTGACATAGAGGTCAGATCGGTGTTACCTGTTTGGGGTCAAACAATGTTAATCCTATTACTGCATGGGAAATGAAAACAACGGGTCGTTAGGGTCCCAGGCTGCCCACGCAGGCAAAGGATAGACGTCGCCCTTAAGGTCAAACTGTAGTCGAAGTTATTTAATTTGTAATATGGATAACATTGGTTTGTTATTTTTCAACACAACTATACTCATTAGCTGTCATTCGCGACTTCGTCTGCTTAGAATTATAAATTACCGAGTTAGATTTTGTGCTATTACATAGATTGAGATTAGTTCAGCCGTTTAAGACGTACTAACAAACATCCATACGAAACTTAATTTAAGTTATATTTCCATGTTTAATTCTTACTTTTTTATTGTTAATTTTAATAATATTTCTTTCAACGAAATTGAAATCGATTATATTTCGATCGATGATACGATTCCGAATTTATCTTTGCAAACTATATAAAACGTTTTCGAGTGCATCAACAACAGGTTGGAGTTAGAACGTTATTTCTTATCTTACAACAGACCACTTCAACTTCGAGCAGCAACAGAATACGGAAGCATGTTTAAAATTATTTATTATACTAATATTAATTATGAAATACACGCATTAGTCTATTGAGTATGAGATACAAGTATCAACTTCCTTAAGTCATAATATAGTTTCGATTTAGAGCGGGCGCACACCTTTGACTAAACTATCACACAACTGTTGTGCGATTGTCGATTGTTTCGCAGCCAATTCAATTGTTTTTCACAACTAAAAATCGAGTAGTGTACCTCCATATGAGCTCATAGGAATCAAAGCGAGACAGTTTTGCGATAGATTAGTCAAAGTGTGCGCGCGTTTTAATTATATTTAAAAATGGTAAATTGTTTAGTAGTAATAATTTCTGTTATACCTTTGTGCCAGTTACTAGATGTAGCATTTACCATCAACTGAAGACTTCAAGGGACATTTTATGAAAAATAACTTACATGTATAAAATAAAGTAAAAACCATCAGTCAAACGATGCAATGAGCAAGTAATTGAACATTTTTACATTCTTGTTACCGAAATGCATGTTTAACATCCAGTTCGAACTCGCCATTAGAGTTTGAAAGTAGGTCGAAATAATTTAGTGCACGGAGCGCAATTACGAAGATGAGTGGATGTACAAACACCAGTTGACCCTTGCTTCTGATTGTAGCAAATGTATTGATCTTAGTTTACATCTAGTGTTTTAAACTTCTAGATTTATGGCTGAATTAAGAATGGGCACACCTTTGACTAAACCATCACACAACTGTTGTGCGATTGTCAATTTTTTCGCAGCCAATTCAACTGTACAACTAAAATCGAGTAGTGTGCGCACCTCCATACAAGCTAGGAATCAAAGCGAGACTAAACAGTTGTGAGATAGTTTAGTTTCAGGTGTGAGAGAGTTTGGATCTTGCGCCAATTACAGATGGAACTTAGATGGACGCAAATGAAGAAAGTATGGATGGATTGTGTGAAAGAGGATATGCTTAAAAATGTAATGAAATCAGATAATCTGATAGGTAGGATAGTAGGTTGAATAAAGTGTAGTTAGTACATATTGTGCTGACCCTATGTTGGGAAGATGGTTTGAAGAGTTTTACTAGCATTAGGAACTAAATTTTGATGATACGATGGGGACATAAACCAGAAAATGTTAAGAATGAGTGTGGATGGGTACAAAGGAAGAGAAAGACCGAAGAAAGTATAGATGGATTGTGTGAAAGAGGATATGCTTAAGAAGGGAGTGGTGTCAGATATGACGGCTGATAGAAATGTATGGAAGAGTAGCACATACTGTGCCGACCCTCCGTACGGGATAAGGGCAAGTTGATGAGGAACTAAATCTTAACTTTGGTTTAGTTAAATTTAGGTTTGTTATTTCGGTTTGAAAGTTCAGTGACTTGAATCGAAGTATCTTAATTCGCAGCGGAAAAGAAATTGATACAAAGGACTTAATTAGAAACCTGTTTTGCTTAGACTTGTCTGTCGTCTTGCAAACTCGCTTATTAAATTATTCTATTGGATGAAAAAGGAACAAAAAATGTCTATATAATTCGTTTTCTTAAGGAAATTCCCACGATAATATTAAAATATGAAGAAAATTGTTTCTCTGAAAGAGCGTTAAAATGTGAAAGTTTATGGCGAATATTTAAGAATTATTATGATTAAAATCTCTGCTTTATAGTAGTAAATATGTTTAGAAAGATCTCCCTTAGTGACCAATTTAAAGACTCTGAGTGAGGCAATAAGATTTATCTTCTCATTTGATTGTTTTTTTCTTGTACAGTAAGTTTTATATGACTTGTCAATATGTGTGATAGACAAATGCATATAATCTGCAACATTATAATTTATCCTTAAGCTTGTATTTCAAGTTACAAAGGTCGTAATGAATAAGTTATTAAGTGTCAAGGATATCATACAAGCTTGCATTTTAAAGAAATAAATATGTTTTCCTTTCGTTTAATTCTTACTATCAAACAACGCCAGTGTGCCAGCTATTGGTATGTGCATTCCCGCCTTAACCCACTGTCCAGTGTGACGAACAACTGATTTAAAAAAATCTACCGAACTAGTTTTTTTCATATCCAAAAATATTATTAAGAAAACTTTTTTTTTTTGCTACAAAAATCTCCGTCGAATTAAGGGTTAAGAATCTCCTATTGTGTGATTTTAATCTATACTTATATACTAATATTATAAAGAGGAAAGATTTGTATTTTTGTATGTATTCGATTCACGTAAAAACTACTTGGCCGATTTAAAAAATTATTTCACCATTAGAAAGGTAATTTATCTGTGAGTAGCCTAGGCTATATTTTTTTAATTTCACGTACGAAGTCGCGAGCAACAGCTAGTTTAAAAATGTTTTTCTTTGTCCACAGATTTGAGAATGAAAATGTCTGTTATATACAAAGTGGCTATACTGATCGTACTCAGCGCTCTCAGCAAGGGTGAACTACCCGAAGATGACTTCAGGATAATAAACCGGCAAGGTGAGATCGTTATTTACTTATTTTATAGTCCACAAATACCATACTTTGCTATACTTCGCTCCAATATATCAGGATATGTCCTATTGTTTTAACTCGAAAGCATAAACATTTTATGGTGACGGAAATTCTGCTAATAAAAAGGTGTGTTTAAACTAAAGCATAGTTTAAAATAATAAAATGTTGAAAATCTTATTTCTAACTAATATTACAAACTAGCTGTTCCCTTGCGGCTTCATCTGCGTGAAATTATAAAAACTTTATTTTATTGTTTACATTTGTCAAATTATCAATTGCAAATGTCAAAATGACATGACGTGATGACAAACCATGGCAATCATTTTACCTTGATGTTGGCAGCACCTTACCTATATAGTGTTGTTATCCAAAATATTTACCCCTTAAGTTTAATGGAGTGAAAATATATAGCCTAAAGCGTGACGTAAGTGTAGGGCTTTTTATTAAAAAATGTGCTATAATTGCTGAAATCTTAGACAACAAAGAAGTGTGTTTACGCTTTATTATTAGTATAGATGCGAATGTTTAGATGGATGGTTTGTTAGAGTTTGCCCCCTAAACTACTGAACGGATTCCGTTGAAATTTGGCATAGATGTAGAGAATAATCTGGAAGAATACATAGGCTACTTGCTTTTGTTTTTTTTTCATTCCACGCGGACGGAGTCGCTGGCGAAAGCTAGTAAAATTATAATACTTTATAACATTTTAAAGGGGATGTTCAAAAGATATCTTTCTGGGGTAGGGTTTTTTTTTTTTTTTTAGAGAGTTTTCAATTCGACAGTTTGGTTTTTATTTCTTGTAGTGTTAGACTTTCCAATTTAACAAATAATGTGCGACATTGACCAGTTCGTTTGTTAAGATTTCATCATCGGGGTCGTCACATCAATTACGATCGGAGGCCGAACGCCCAAAATAACCAATCACTTTAAAATTATTGTTTCTATAAGTGTTCCGGTACATTAACTATCTATGATATACATGAATAAAAACAATAGACATAGACATAAATGTTTTGAAGGCAATAGTTTTCAGGCATAAAAATTTGAAGTCTCTCAGGAAAGACCAGTAGTATTTTGATATGATCTGAGTCCGATTTTACTACGAAAAAAGTATGGAGTAGGTACACCATGGAATTGACGTCATAATCGAAGTCAAAATTATTCGATGGGACGTGTAAAAAATAGCACTTTCATACATAAATGTTCGCAACCCCTGCTCTAGACTATATTCTACATGTGTGCCAAATGCGTTGAGCCGTTCTGGAGATACAAAATCAATCCATATCTAAACTTACGCATTTACTAGCTTTCGCCCGTGAATCCGTCCGCGCGGAATTAAAAAA
>LD688949.1:1402765-1422027 GCA_003118335.3 Papilio memnon | reverse complement strand
TTTATGCATTACTTAATGCTGGTTAAGGTACGTTTACACTAACTTTATCAGATTACAGTCTAAAGGTGTACAATGTAATTACATGAAGTATAAATTTATGTTTTCCTATTAACGACTGAATTATATAAAGAATGACCTATGAAAAAAGTGTGTTTGTAAAATTTTCAATGTATTTTTAATTTGACGATTTACAAATAAATATCTATACTAATATTATATAATAAAGCGTAAACACGCACTAATTTGTTGCCTAAGATGTCAGCAATTACAGCATATTTTTGAATAATTCTTTTTTTAATAAAAAGCCCTACACTTACGTTACGCTTTAGGCTATATATTTTCACGTCATTAAACTTAGGGGGTAAATATTTTTATAACATAAAAACCCTAATGTGGGAAAGAGACCATAAGTTGCTGCCAACATAGAGGGAAGCAAGATTGCCATGGTTTGTCATCATGTCATGTCATTTTGACATTTGCTATTGATAATTTGACAAATGTAGGGTAAACAATGAAATATTTTTTTTATAATTTCACGCGGATGAAGCCGCAAGGGAACAGCTAGTATTGAATACAGACAAAGTTGCAGGCTACATCTAGTCTTAGACATGTTCCAGTAATGATCCATTAATCTGTGCTGCTTTCTAACATTTTGCATTAGAGTTATAAACATGAACGACTCAGTTCATGTTATCTAATCAAGGCAATAACATCCACAGCACTGATAAACAATTCAATTAAAACATGTCTAATCAACCTACTTTACTTAAGTGTTACAAGGAAGTTACTTAGCGAAACTTGAGTTAGGTTTATACTTAACGGTAGTATATTGCACGATTTTAATTTTTTACCGGAAATGTCATTTTATAGAAAGTGTGAACATAAAATATAGTAAAATAGTATTTAGTGTTAAGCTTATGTTACGTACTTCAAAACCATCCTTCATACTAATATTATAAATGCGTAAGTTTCAATGTTCAATACCGCTTAAAGGATCTCGATAAATAAATTCAATGCAGACGGAGTCGTGGGCAACAGCTTGTTTTACATATTTTACAACCAACAACTCTTATTAAATACGTTTTACGTAACTTAGTTAAAGGAAATCATATTACAATGAGATGATGAATAGATTTTATGTACTAACTATCAAAGATAAGATTAAAAGCCTAACCATAAAATCAATAACATTATCTCCCAAGATTGACGTATTAACGCACATCGACTAACAACCAATGCATGTTCCGCTAAAACTTGTTTCACATGGAACAAGTTCCGATATAAACGGAACACATTCAGGTTTACTTACAGATTAGACTCTGCACTTAATATGTCAATTTCATTTAATGACAGCGTTAATATGTTAAAATCTGGTTGAAACATTGTCTTATACTATTTTAACCGTTTACAAATACAAAATAACTTCTTTTAGTAAAATCTCTTCGTAAAAGACAAAAATCCCTAAATAAATCCTTTTGTCTCCATCATGGCAGAATTGATGGAGGGTAGTTATAGAAAACAGAGTGAATAATCAATCAGAACTATACGAGCTACCGTCGAAGACGGACGTCTAGCGCATGTACTCAATCCATAGTTAGGCTGTACCAGTATATCCAATACGATATCCAAACTTACAAAGTTCTTATTTAGTACCATTTAAAAACAAAAAATTAACTTTTGTATTATATTTTGCTTGTTATTAAATATTGCTATTTGTTACAGAGATACATTATACCGACTGTCACTGCGAGGTTTAAGAATTCTAGAACGTTCTGAATGGCCCGCTGCTCCGGAGAAGACGAGATTATGCCAAGTGAAGGGGCAAACGGAGGAAGACTGTCACAATTATATCAAAGTTCTTCTGTCGTACGGGCACAAGCTGTTCGCGTGCGGCACCAATGCCTTCAGTCCGATGTGCAGTTGGAGAGAAGTAAGTGAATATCTACACAGGATGATTATGACTAGACCTTTCCAACGTATACCCTTATCCTGTTTATTCATATTAGATAGAGGAGATAAGGAATGTGTCAGAGTGGCTGCCGGGTGTGGTGCTCTGTCCTCATAGCCCGCACTCCAACGTCACCGCATTACTGGCTAGTAACGGGGAGTATTATGCTGGTACTCCCACTGACTTCGCAAGCTCTGATACAACTATTTCAAGGTAAGAGATGTAACTAATTGATAGTTCATAACCGTGGTAATCACATTATCACCAAGGGAATACCTCGAAGGCACCATGTACGGATTTAAACATCATAATACCTAGTACCCTATTTGATTTGATAAAATAGGTACTTTGATGCCAGTTACATTTACGCATGCCTGTAGATTGCACATGCTTTCAAGTGTGGCAGCTACGGGCATCAGAATGTCAGCTCTATGGTTACTTTGTCAGCCCTGAGAAGTCAATTTGTGATGTACTTCCTCGCTTCAATAAATATTCACAATGTTACCAGAAGCAAAAAAAGCAATTTCTTTATGCAACAACACTATTCATACTTAAGATCACTTTCCTTAGAAACGCAGCACAACTTTCGTAAGACCTTTTACTTTTTTTTCTTATTAGTAAAGATTGGAACGCGAAACACGTTTTGTCTACGTGAAACGTCTGTCGATTGTTTACCTTACATCATTGTATTACATTTGCAAATTTAAAGTCATGGTTGAATCAAAGAGTAGTGATGTTCAGGGGTAATGATTTGACTTGTAATCTACAGGTCTTGGGTTCGAATCCTGTACCAATGTGTCTTTAGATTTTCGTATGTACATAATTTATCCGACGTTCTTAAGATGAAAGAAAACATCGTGATGCAACGTTAAACGGCGAAGAAATTCAAAGATATGTGTGAAGTCAACCCACACTATACCAGCGTTGTTAGCTAACGCCTAGTCACTCCTTATTAGGGTAGGCTCCGTCCTCCAGTAGGGTCGTATGTGCTGGTGATGATGGTTGGATATAGCTTTTATTGACCTTTTTACCATAGGAGTCGGGGTGCAGCGTTAGTAGATACTGGTATGTTGCGTACAACCCAGTACGATCTGAACTGGCTTAACGAACCTCACTTCGTGGGCAGCTTCGAGGACGATTACTACGTGTACTTCGTGTTTAGAGAAGTCGCTGTTGAACATTTGAATTGTGGCAAGGTAAGATATTTTGAATACATTAAGTTTCAACTGACCTTTTGAGTTTTCGCAACTTTTTAAAACTAGCTCTAAGGACTTTAAAACATCTTTCAAAAATATAAAATAATTAACATTATGTTAAACAATGCTGTTATATTCAATAGTATTTTTTTTTTATATGAATTGTTGTTAATATACTAAAATATTAAGCATCTCAAGAAAATTCATCGAATACTAACTGTTCCCATGCGGCTTCAACCGCGTGAAATTATAAAAATCTTTATTGATTGTTTACCTACATTTGTCAAATTATCAATTGCAAATGTCAAAATGACATGACATGATGACAAACCATGGCAATCCTGCTTCCTTGATGTTGGCAGCAACTTATGGTCTCTTTCCCACATTAGGGTTTTTTTTCCAAAATTTGACCCCTAAGTTTAATAACGTGAAAATATATAGCTTAAAGCGTGACGTAAGTGTAGGGTTTTTTATTAGAAAAAGAATTATTCAAAAATATGCTGTAATTGCTGACATCTTAGGCAACAAAGAAGTGTGTGTTTACGCTTTATTATATTAGTATAGATGATTGGTAAATTTTGTAACGTTTTAATTAATGTGTAAACAAACGTAATGAAGATCAAATGATAAATTAAACAGTTTGTTTAAATTTAAATAGTTATAAAATATATTATTTATATTTAATATCCTCCATTAAAACGATTTAATTTGTTTCTGTTACTTAATTAACATAACATGTTATTCGTAAACGATTTATGTATTCCTAATTAATTGATCGGAAACACATGATTCAGGGTTCAATGTTTGATTTAATTAAGTGTTATTTTTATTGATGACTAGCTTTTGCCCGTGACTCTGTCCGCGTGGAATCAAAAAAACAAAAGGGAGTAGCCTATGTGTTCTTCAAGAGTATCCTCTACGTCTATGCCAAATTTCATCGAGGTCCGTTCAACCGTTCAGGCTATAAACTCTAACAAACATCCATCCATCTAAACTTTCGCATTTATAATATTACGAGTAGTAAGATATCTTTAACCGGTTTACAACAAATAACAGGGTGCAGTTTCAAAGTAGTTACCCCGTATGCAAGAGTCCCCTCATGTTATCAACTAGTGAAACTGCACCCTAAGAGCGAGCGAACACTTTTTACTAAACTATCGCACAACTTTTTAGTCTCGCTTTGATTCCTATGAGCTTACATAGAGGTGCGCACACTACTCGATTTTTAGTTGTGCAACTGAACAGTTGAATGGGCTGCGAAACAATGGACAATCGAACAACAGTTGTGCGACAGTTTAGCTAAAGGTGCACACGCTCTTATCCGTAAACAAATAAATAAGTAGGATGTGATAAACATGATGTATTTGCGTTGCAAATAACGAAAATCACTAAAAATTGTCTGTCTGTCTGTACGCAAGCCACGTTGGTTCCCGGTAATCTCCGAAACGGTTGCGCCGATTTTGACGGGACTTTCACTGGAGGGTAATTGTTAGAAGGTAGATTCACGCGGAATTGTTACAGACGAGCATTTCTTTTTTAATTCCGCGCTAATTACATTTATTATTATTATGCTTATTTACATGCTCGTTTGGTAATCAAGTCGTTCAAATATTATTTTCAGACAATATATTCAAGAATAGCACGCGTATGTAAGAACGATTCTGGCGGACACCGCGTCATGAGGCACAATTGGAGCACATTCCTGAAGGCGCGGCTAACGTGTCCCGTACCCGGGGATATACCCTTCTACTACGATGAAGTGCAGAGTGTGGAATATATCCCACAGGAGAAGATATTAGTCGCTACATTTACTACACTTACGTGAGTATGATAACTTGGTTTTCCTAAAAGACTTGCCTGGGTGACACTTAATTGTATGACCACATGTAGCCTTAACTACTGTGTTATTCGATTCATTTTCTTCCCTTATGTGTTATACCATTCTTACTAATATTATAAATGCGAAAGTTTAGATGGATGTTTGTAAGAGTTTGAAACCTAAACTGCTGAACGGATCTCGATGAAATTTGACATTGATGTAGAGGATGAGGAAGAACGAATAGGCTACTTGCTTTTTTTTAACTCCACACGGACGGAGTCGAGGGCGAAAGCCAGTGTGGCAATCACATAAGACTACACAAGACTTGAATTAGAAAAAATAGTAAAAATTAATTTTAAGGAGTCGCTCAGATTTATGATATTTGTGTTTTTGATCGTGCACCTTTGACTAAACTCTCTCACAACTGTTTAGTCTCGCTTTGATTCCTATGAGCTTAGGAGGTGCGCACACTATTCGATTTCTAGTTGTGCAACTAAACAGTTGAATTGGCTGCGAAATAATCGACAATCACAAAACAGTTGTGCGATAATCAAAGGTGCATACCTCAATCGACTTAATATTTGAATGTTATTATTTATTTATGTATTTCCTTACAGTAACAGTATAACAGGCAGTGCTGTGTGCATATACAACATGTCTGATGTTCGCGCTGCGTTTGAAGGCCCTTACAAGGTGCAATCCTCGCCCTCCTCAGCCTGGGAGCCGCGCGCGCCCTCGCACGATTCTAGGGAACACTTCAGATGCGCCACTGATACCAGGTATATCTAACACACGATAGTTGTCGCTTTCTTACACACTAATGTTCTATATCTTTATGTCTCGCTTTCATTATCTCTGTCTCTTTCTCTGTCATGTCCTCAGTTATCCACAGGTTAAACAAAACAACAGCTCTTTTAAGATGTCTGTCCACTTTTATGTGACCTCTGCGGGGCCAATGTTGTGCCCCTACATATTCCTGTAATCCCCTTTTAGTTTATAGATCTTGTTTGTTAGTTATTCTTGTAGATGTACGAGGCTTGCTCTAATTTGATAACATATTTGTTTTTCTTACAGAATACACGAAACGATGGAGTTCCAAAGGTATCAATTGATGTACGAATCAATTCGCCCTATATCTGGCGAGCCCGTGTACAAAGTGACGTCACAACGCTTCACGCACGTCACCGTTGACGTCACCAAAACCAAACAGATGGACAAACAGCTCGTTGTGTTTGTTGCTACGCAGAACAGTGACGTCATCAAGCTGGCTATACTACCCAGATATGAAGGCGCTTGTTTGGTGGAAATATGGAAATTGAAAGATGCAACTGGCAGTATAAATATATTAACTATGCAGTTTGTTAAAGATACGGTAAGTTATCTAGTAATCAATTAATTTCGTTCAATAGCTGTCGACTATAACTTCGTAAATGCGGAGGTTAAAATAATGTCTATAATCTCGTATATACAAGCTACAAATGACCCGGAACAAACACAGACAAACATTTTAAAAATATTCTATATTAGAAACGCAAATATTATGTTCGCAAATACTATGTGAATCTTACTATCTCACTAAAATTATAAATGTAAAAGTTGAGATGGATGGATAAGATATGATAAGATATGTTGAACCATTGAATGATCATGAAAAAACTCTAATAGCTCTAACACTAATATTATAATAAAATAAACATTTAATCTGCTCAAAAACACATTGCAACATAATAAATACACTTAAATAAACAATACAAACGATAAAAAAAACTATTATTAATCAAAACAAGGGAAATTGCAGAGAAAAGGAAATAAACATTCTAACCATGAATTGCAATGCAGAACTCATAGAGCTGCTCAGCTAGTTTAAACTATAATGGTTTTATATTGAAAAGTTTAAAATCCACCAGATGTCAGTATACATCGGTAGTGAGGTAGGCGTGTTGAGGGTCGGCAGCGAGCGCTGTGCGCGCTACCTCAGCCGGTCAGGGTGCGTGGCCGCCACCGACCCGCACTGCGGCTGGGACGACGCCCGCGAGCTCTGCGTGCGCGCAGCCCCACATCTACATGACTCATTCTTCACGCAGACCACAACCACCTGCCCAACTGTGGATACACCTGGTTAGTAAAAACAAAATATACTAATATTCATCTCCCCCTATCATCCGTCATCTCAGTCACTCCTTGATCTCACCTTTCACGCAATTCATCCATCTCTTTCATCTATACTAATATTATAAAGAGGAAAACTTTGTATTTTTGTATGTATTGAAATAACTCAAAAACTACTGGGCCGATTTTGAAAATTCTTTCACCGTCAGAAAGATAATTTATCTGTGAGTAACATAGGCTATATTTTTTATATTCACGCGGGCGAAGTCGCGAGCAATAATTAATATTATAAATGCGAAAGTTCAGATGGATGTTTGTTAGAATTTGTAGTCTATAATGCTGAACGGATCTCGATGAAATTTGGTATAGAGGATAGTCTGGAAGATCACATAGGCTACTGACTTTTGTTTTTCTTTCGGGCGCGGGCGAAAGCAAGTAGGAAATAAAACTATAGGATAATGTGTCCCCAACCGATGTTCTATGAGGTAACATGATCATTCCGATGTACTTTGGACATACTAAAACCTTCGTCTATGTCACTTGAGGATGACCACCGAGGGGGTATTAGTGGGTCCCCACATCTTTGGAACAATTTATCCCCACACAAAAAACAGGGGGTAAGATGATCAAGGGGAGGGTTTTGATGAGTTATTTCAATACATCACCATCAACTTGTCCTTATCCCTTACGGAGGGTCGGCACAGTATGTGCTACTCTTCCATATATTTCTATCAGCCGTCATATCTGAATCCACTCCCTTCTTAAGCATATTCTCTTTCACACAATCCATCCATACTTTCTTCGGTCTTCCTCTACCTTTGTACCCTTTAGTTATTTCAATACATACAAAAATACAAATCTTTCTTTATAATATTAGCATAGATTAATTAAATGTGTGTAGTGGACGGAGGCTGGTCATCATGGTCGGTGTGGGAGCGCTGCATGCAGGAGGGCACGCCGGCTGCGGCGTACGCGGACGACCAGCCCGACATGTGTCTCTGCCGCACACGACGCTGCGACAACCCTAAACCTGCTAATGGAGGACAGCCTTGTAAAGGTTAGGAACAAAAAAAAACAATAACATGTTAAGAGACGTTGTAATCTGCACTAAGCAAAGCAAACACATTGTAATGTCCAATGTACACAATCACTGTATTTGTTGAATAATTCTTTCTTTAACACTAGCTGTTCCCATGCGGCTTCATCCGCGTGAAATTATAAAATCTTTATTTCATTGTTTACCTACATTAGTTAAATTATCAATTGCAAATGTCAAAATGACATGACATGATGACAAACCATGGCAATCTTGCTTCCTTGATGTTGGCAGCAACTTATGGTCTCTTTCCCACATTAGGGTTTTTATCCAAAATATTTACCCCTTAAGTTTAATGAAGTGACAATATACAGCCTAAAGCGTGACGTAATTGTAGGGCTTTTTATTAATAAAATAATTATTCAAAAATATGCTATAATTGCTGACAACTTAGGCAACAAAGAAGTGTGTGTTTACTCTTTATTATATTATATTATAGAAGTATAAATAAACGACCAACACACGCTTTGGAATATATATTTTTTCATTACAAAACTTAAAGGGTGAGTAAATTGGAAAAATTACGATGAAAGGGACAAAAACTATAAAAAACTAAAAAAATTACTGTTCCCCATAATTCTTAGCTCTGATTTCGCGGTACCTGTCCTAGTGTTACAACTGTTAGCACAAAATTACTATAATATTTGTATTAGGTGCTAGTATCTCAGTGGCGAACTGCACCACGCACGGCGGCTGGTCTCCGTGGTCCGGGTGGTCGGAGTGCAGCGCGTCGTGCGGCATCGCGGTGAAGTCCCGCCGGCGCGCCTGCTCCGCGCCCGAGCCGCGCCACGGCGGCCGCGTCTGCGTCGGCGTCGACTCTCAGGACGTCTACTGCGGGAATCTACCGCCTTGTCCCGGTATACTATCGTATCTGTGATTTGTGTTCTTCCAGAGTATCCCCTACATCTATTCTCCCTCTGCAAAATATAACATCCATCTAAAGTTTCACAACTTACTAATTATAGATGAGAAAAATTAAATGGATAGATGTTAGAGTTTGAATCCTAACTTAGCTTAGCCTACTTTTTTTTAATTCCGAACGGTCGGGTAAAACCTTTGAATACTTTAACTTAACTTCATTAATCTCATCTCTCCCTCTCTCTCTCTCCCTCTCTCTCTCTCTCCCTGTCTCTCTCATTATCATTAAGTTAAAGATAAACGAAACGTAGAGTTTACGATACTATATTCTGCTGTACTTACATTGTTATTGATAATGTTGATTTGGACTTAATTTGCTATAAGGGGGAACAAATACATACTCGAAAACTTTGTATTTAACGGCAGACGGCCGTCTGCCGGCTTTGCTTGTTTTTTGTTGCCGGTCGCTGGGTGAGTGTCGCCCGGAAGCATTGTCTTGCCACAGGCGTCACATATTTGAATTTCTACCATTTTCTACTATTGTTGGTACCTTTGGTAGTTTTGTATAATAGTTTTTGATTATTTTTTATTATTTGCATTTGATATATTTTACATTGATTTTACATATTTTTAACATACATATTAAATTTATTCCAGACCCAGCATTAGCACCAGTGGATGGTGGCTGGTCACCCTGGGGGTCGTGGTCCGCGTGCACCGGCAGCTGCGGGCCCAGCGCGGGGACCCGCGAGCGTCGCCGACACTGCACTGACCCTGTACCTCAACACGGTGGCGCTGACTGCGAGGGTCCAGCCTCTGAGAAACAATTATGCGACCTCAAACCCTGCGAAGTCAGGAAGGCGACCGCCTGGACCCCTTGGGTGCAAATACCCAGTAAGTTTCACTAGAAAAGTCGGTATAAATAACTGTTGCTCGCAACTTCATCCGCATTAAAATAAAAAATATAGCCTATGTCACTCACAGATAAATTACCTTTCTAACGATGAAAGAATTTTTATAATTGGCCCAGTAGTTTTTGAGTTATTTCAATACAAAAATACAAATCTTTAAATAGCTTTAGTAATACCTTAAAAATAAATATCTATGAGATTGTATTGTGTAAGTCGCTTAGAGATTAAAATCGCAGATTTGCGTAGCGTTGTGTACGAAGGTTAAATGTGTTCATTGTGTTATAGGTAACATTTCTGACGGCAGTTATACGGAGAAACGTTTCAAATTCTTATGCAAAGCGCCTTCACCTGAGCAAATAAAGGTATTTTGAAAATAATGGTTTTACATTTTGGTCCTCCGAGTCGGATATTCCAATCCTTAATCAAATATTGGACAATTATTTCCCACTTGACAGTGCTGTTAAATTTCTATTTTACTTCTTTATTGTTAACTAGCTGTTGCTCGTGAATTCGCCCGCGTGAAATTAAATAATAATAAAAATATATATCCTATATTACTCACTGATAACAGATTTTTAGTGGTGATTTTTTAATTAGTGATTTTTGAAATTGGTTTAGTAGTTTTTGAGTTATTTCAATACATTCAAAAATCCAAAAATATAATTCCTCTTTATAATACTAGTATAGACATAGATAAGTTTTTTTTAATATACAGAAACCACTTACATGTCACCAGTTTACAATTATCTCAAAAAATGTTTTGCTTAACTAAGAATTAATCGATTTTCTTTACAGTTGTCTCTAGCCCGTGAAGAGGAAAGGTACTGCAACCCTCAAGGCACGTGCAGCAGCACCCCCATAGAAGAAGAGGGGTGGGAGGCGTGGGGCGCGTGGGGGGCGTGCTCCGCGGCGTGCGGGGGCGGGCAGCAGACGCGCGCGCGCCGCTGCCGCCGCCCGCCCTGCGCCGGCGCACCGGACATGCTGCGAGCTTGCAACACGCACGCTTGCACTGGTATTACAACTAGTATTTCACTCAGATTAGACTCAGTTTTTTTAGTTTTTTTCTAGTTTCACATGTAATTAGAAAAGGTTACTCTGACATGTCTATGTACATCTAATCTACGGATTTGATGCGGAATAGTAACCATTTTGTTCTTTAAAAAAGCAACCCAGTAGTTTTTGAGTTTTCATTTAAAAAAAGAACCTGATTTTTTTTTCTTGAAATTGTTTTTATACCAATTTAAGGTAGCGTGTTTGAGTTCGATCTCGTTACAACTTTCATTAGTGTTGCACACTTGTAATCATGAATATACCATTGTCATGTATTATTTCCTATTTCTAAGTGACTATTATGTAGTTATTCAATATTTTCGTAATATATTTGTATAGGCGAGTGGTCGTGCTGGAGCGAGTGGAGCGCGTGCAGCGGGGAGTGCGGGGCGGGCGCGGGGACGGGGGCGGGGCGGCGCACGCGCACGCGCATGTGTCTGTCAGCAGCGGGCTGCGCAGACGCAGGCGCGGCGCTCGAACGACGTGTCTGCTTTAATACCTGCCCAGGTAACTTCAAACTACATTTAATGAACAATTTCTAAATGCATTGTTTAACGATCTTTTGTAAAAGATTTTTTTTTAGTTTTACCGTCAGCATCTGGTAGGATACCTTATCCTACTGCTGTAGGGCACCGGGTTTTCGTCCTCCACATAACTCTTATCGTCCGTCATCTCAATCATCACTCCCTTGATCATATCACCTTTCAATCCATCCAACCGTATTTATTTTGGCGATGGGGATACAGAAATGGTACTAAAAGCTCACATAAAACCATTTAGTATATAACAGGAAAATAGTACCGGTTATAGCACTATTAGCGCTTTAGGCAGTTTCTACGACGCCCACTTTTTATCATACTTTAGAGGGGGGATAAATAGGCTTATTAGACTGTAATTCACTAATTAGCACCTCTTTTTGTCCAACGCTCTAAAGGCACTGTAGTTTCTTACTGTATTTGCTCTATAGTAGGTTCAAATTGATCTGTTTTTTTAATATTTGTGATGTTTAGAATCGGAGAGTGGTTGGGGTGCATGGGGCGCGTGGGGCGCGTGCTCCGGCGGCGAGCGCGTGCGCACGCGCAGCTGCGAGGCGGGCGCGTGCGGCGGCGCGCAGGCGCAGGTGGCGCGCTGCTCGGACGATACTGAACTTGATAATGGTATGTAAATGGTCCTTCAAGTCGGATCTGTTAAATTAGATCCCACTGTCAGGTTAGCATTTTACCTTCTATGACTTCATATTACTAATATTATAAATGCGAAAGTTTAGACGGATGTTTGATAGGGTTTGTAGCCTAAACTGCTGAGCTGGTTGGGATAAAATTTGGCATAGACGTAGAGACGGACACATAGGCTACTTTTTTAAATTATTCATTAATGAAATTTTTAGTGTTTTTTTTTAAATAAATAAATCAGGTATTGATGAGTTCCTAAAGTTCTTATTGCTTAAGGTGTAAAGTATAATTATTTTCTTATAGAGTTGTACGCAATGCCGGCGTACAGCCAGAACGTGGAGATGGCCTCATTCGTGACAGGATCTGGCAATGAGTCCTTGAGCGTCGGTGCCATCGTCGGCTGCGTGGTGGCCGCATTCGCTATGGGTGAGTACTTCAAACTTCACATTTCATAGTTTAAATGAGTAATTTATTATAGTATTCGATCGAATTTTCTATTAAAATCATTATTTTCTTTCTACTTTAGTCTTTGATTTGATGGCATGTATTAGAAAGGAATTTAAATTTATTCACGATAGATGGTGCTGTAAATATTCTAATTTATTTTGTCAAGGAAATTCGACTACATAATTAGAATTCGCAATCCAAATAATTTAATTTAATATTAAAATAATGTTCTACCTGTTTGTTTTCTCCATTAAAAAAAAAATAAAGCACTTATTTTTCTTTTAAGCCGATAGATGGCGCTGTATGTTTTAAAAATAAATTAAAAAGCTATTTACAATTTAATTTTATTGTTTCTTCTTTTATGATTTTTTTTTGCTATAATACTAATTAGTTCAATTGTTTTTACAAAAAAAAAAAACATCAAAGTTTAGCAAAAAGTTCTGAATCACGCTATCAAAGTTTTTCAAGTGGTTTGTATAAAAGTGAATGATGATATAAAGCGATCGTGTCTATTGAAAGGAGAGACGGTTAGCACTCCCCTTGACAAGGATGGAACACATTATCTGGTTAAGGCACTACTTAACCACATTTTTTTTAATAACATAAACCTAATTATTCAAAAACTAACTTTCTCCCGCGACTCCGTCTGCGTGGAATAAAAACACAAAAATGCGTAGCCTATGAGTTCTTCCAGACTATCCACGTCTATGCTTTTTCATTGAAATACGTTCAGCCGTTTAGGCTACAAACTCTAACAAACATCCATCCATCCATTTTAACTTTCGTTTCATAATAGTAAGATTAGTAACATTAGTAAAATAATCAATTTTCTAAATTATTATTATTCTCTTTATTATTGTTTAAAGAAACCATTGCACTTTTGAACACATTGTCGCCTACAATTCATTATGCCAGTTGAATGGCAATCCTGCGCTGTCTTACTGTATTGTCCTATATGTACTAGGCATTATATTCACATTACCGTAGGTTGCCTGGTATGTCTGGTGGGGGTTGTGTTCTGGCAGCGGCGCGGTGCGGGGCGCGCTCGCGTGCCCTCCAGCCCTCACTACATCACGGCCAAGCAGAACAGCTACGTCACTGTACCTCTTAAGGAAGTTGTAAGTACACGGCTATTTTTATTAATTATAGGGTTGCCAGACAGTTAACTCTCATTTTGTGGTAGTAAAATAAAAAGTTATTAATTTATAAAGAATCGCTTCTTAACCTTAAAAGGTTTCTTTTAATTTTATCGTATGTTATATATATTTTACTAGAATTATTTGTACCTGCAAGACTTTGGCACTGAAAGTGTTAGAGGGGGCGGAAACCTTTGACTAAACTATCGCACAACAGTTGTGCGATTATCCATAGCTTCGCAGCCAATTCAACTGTTTAGTTGCACAACTAAAAGTCGAGTTGTGTGGCGCACCTCCCAAGCTCATAGGAATCAACGAGACTAAACAGTTGTGCGATACTTTAGTCAAAGGTGTGCGCACGCTCTTAACCTGCAGTATATTTATCAGTAAAAACGACAGACTATCAAATAATTCCAGAGGGAATAGTTCAGTTATTACCTATTTCTATAAATGTTAACGCACTTAACCTTTCCGCAGCCGCGTAAAGCTAAACGCCAACCATCGTTCAGTGGTATGAGTGGGCCTAGCGTGCTACTCTCAAAGAGTAATAATATACCCGCTAATAACCATAATACAGGGATGGCAACACCCAAACTGTACCCCAAGGCGATTGCCAATGAATACGACTCTGGTACATTAAGACGACATTCCAACCAGCCTAAGAACAACCTTGATATTGAAGAAGATAAGTTCTATTGAACAGTCATTGGTTAAATGGTTAACCTTTTATTATTAAGATAAAAATACTTGGCGTGTATTCAAGAGCTTATAGATTATAGAATGACCAGTTTCGATCAAATCGGACCCATATTCAAGAATTTTGACTTTTTTGTGATCTTTGTGACTTTGTGGACCTCTTCGGACGTTTATTCTTTGAACCCAGTGTGACACGTTAATCTGACAGCTGTCAAAATATTTACATCGGTTGACAATTGTTTTTTAGTGTTAGTGTCAAATATATTCTAGCAAACCTAATTCGGTCTTGAAGTTTAAGAAAAAGTGAACATCTAGTCGGTTTGCGTTGATTGGAGTAAAATATTTTTATACAGTTTGTGACGTCAAGTATTTTAAGATGTGATTGTTCGCTTTTAGGTTAAGGTTTTAATTCGTCCAGTGCCATCGTAACTAGGAATGTTTTATACGTAATTTTTAGCAATATGTCTAATTTACATAATAATTAAATAATATATACAAAAACAAATACATGTGCCATGTAAATAATAGTTTTTCCCCAGTATTTAGATCAGAATTCCAAGTGAATTGAATAAAATCATATTTTATAATAATACTATTAAATGAAATGTCTATGTTAAGATTGTTGAACTATCAACGTAAATATTGACTCATGTTGAGTCCGTGTGTGATTGGTGTTTTTGTATGCTTTTTTAAAAATAGGATTTAATGTATATGTTGTTTTTAACTTCTATATAAATATATTTTATGTATAAATGTTGATATATTCCGAAGAATATGGCCAATATTCTCTATAGATAATCAAATTAAAAACTTACATTTGATACAAATTATAGTTTTGTGGTTAGATTTCATAGTTTATTTTATTTAAAATTTATACTGTTTTGAATAAATTTTTGATTTGAATGTGTGTAAATTTCTCTAATTCTCGGTGATATGATATGATGTGCCTTATGGTGAAGAAATTAGAGTATGTTTTATATTGTATGTACTTTGAACATTGCCTCTCTGAAGATACTAAAATTAGTGTTAGTCATGTTTTAATTTGTTATCTATACTTCTATACTAATATTATAAAGAGGAAAGATTTGTATTTTTGTATTGAAATAACTCAAAAACTACTGGGCCAATTTTAAAAATTCTTTCACCATCAGAAAGGTAATTTATCTGTGAGTAACATAGGCTATATTTTTTCATTTCACGCGGGCGAAGTCGCGAGCAACAGCTAGTTTTTTATAAAGTTGTTGGTGTCTTCAGAATTTTTAATAAACAAAATGATAGTTCCATATACAAACATTAATTAAATTAAATTAATTAAACTTACTGTTTTATTTTATTATCTTCAGAGAGGTAAAGTTAGAAAAATTACTCATTTATTTTAGAGGCTTTCTCTTTAACTCACCGATTTTTTAAAATGTATGTTTCTTGTGATCTGTTAGTTATATTTGTATGTTTAAATATTATGAAATTCATTCCTAAATATATTTTATTCTTGAAAATTGTTTTATATACTACATGTTGTTTTTTTAAGCTAACAACATAAATAAAGACTGCCAATTAGATTTTAGTTTTTTATTTCTTTAACTCTTCAGAATACAACTTTAAAAAAAAATACATACAAAAATATGTGTATTGTTTTTCTTTGAAAAGAAAAAAGGGAAGTAAATATTTCTGGAGTAACATCTTTACGAAATCTTGCTCTTCTGTACTTTAGACTTAATGCATAAATATTTTATCAAATATACAAACAAACAAACAAATCCAAAAATCATTATTATAAGGTCCAGATACATTTTCTGGTACCAGGGCAGCAGAAGTGCAGTAGAACGGTAGTGATGCGCTCCGTTGGTACGTACCACGTGCTCTATCCAGTGTACCAATTCTTTACCAGGTGGTACACGATCGTGGTACATTAATGAAGTATCTTTCATCGCTTCTTTGTATCTATAAAAATGAATGAAAAAAATCAAAACTTGAACTACTTTTTGCCTATTAAGGGTCTATCCCACCACCAGCTGATAGAGGCTCAGATAGCTTAAAAATCAGTGTCAGATAAGGGAACAAAATCCGATATATCCATCACATATTTTACACGTTGGATTGTTAGACAATTCACAATTTGGTGGGACAGGCCCTTAGTGTTAATGTTAGTTAACTAAACGATGGTTCCAAAGGTTCGAAACTCACGTATTATTTTTTAACATTTCTTGAATAGCGTCTCTCAAGTCCTCAGCCAAGTTCATACTCAAAGCAACCTTTTTAGCGATACCTCTTTGTACAGATTTCGCTACATTAAAGTTCTGGTCATAGAAAACTGGAAGACCAACAAACGGTACCGAAAAATGTATCGCTTCTGTTACTGACAACATGCCGCCGTGAGTGATGAATAGAACGCAGTTAGGATGAGCTGAAAATCAATGACATTAAATCAAATACATATGAAAATGATCCTTTAAAGTTAATAGAATATTTACTTCGCATATTTAACCTTTAAAATGTATAAACAAATCATTTAAAGCGGTTTATCTCAATAAAAACCAAAAAAACAGTGATGTGAACTCATATAAACCTGTAAGACAACTAGCGCCATCTATAGTTACAAAAATTAAAAATATTTTGAAACATGACTTAAATATTATTGGGAGTGAAGTAACTATAAATTAGATAAAGAATTACCGAGAATACTTTGTTGCGGTGCCCATTTCAAAATATGTACGTTTGCAGGTTTATTTGGCAACGATTCCTCGAACTTCCATACAACTGTCTGTTGCAAGTTACCAAATAATTTGAGCAAATCTTTCAACATCTTTTCGGGAAAATCTTTACTCTTTAAATTCGATCCTAAACTAAAATATATAACTCCATGCTTTGCATTATCCATGATATTCTTAAGATCCTAAAAAATAAAACCAAGAATTTAAAAATGATGGTTTATAATTCAATAAAAAAATTACTCGTTCGCTAGTATAGGTCAAAACGATCAAAAGAAATAATTGAAATATCTTTACTAGTTTCTCAGCCCAAATAAACAGTTTCAGATATTTTAAACGTGCTATAACGTACCATAGTTAACGGCTTGACGTCTATGTGATATCCAGCGATATGGATATAATTTCCGGGTAGTGACAACGCCTGACCGATAGATGGCACTGTATTACCCAATACAAACGACGCGTTATACCTCAATACATCATACGATGGTAGATTTTTGCCTCGTTTCTTTAAAATTGGTCTAAAAATTTCCTCGTAAAGATCCTTCTCTACATTTTCATAAAATCTATCAAAAAAATAAGACAAGATTTTATTTAAATTGTTAATTAAATAGTTTTTTTTAGTAATATTTGTAAATGTTAATTTTCAGTCAATAAGTATGTACTTACAATAAATGTTGTAATCTGCTAATGATACGAAACCATAACGAATAAACCCGTTGCCAGAAACCAAACGGCGGCACATCACTGGTTTCAATATTAGCCGTATACGCTGGATTAGAAAGTTCTCCTAGTAAACCAAGACTGATCGAATTTGTCTCGTAAGGGAACGACCAAATGTACGGACAATCAAATACTGCTGAAAATCTGGAATTATAACAGTACCCGTTGGTAGGTTGCACCTTTTAAATGCAGCATCACGTGAATTTTAGAACGGCTAAGCCCTCACTGGTCCATATGTCATTGATAACTTGATGTTAGAACATTATTGTTGGGTTAGATTTAAAAACTATAAACTTTTTCACTTATCATAGACGCTAAAAGTGGGCAGTTTAAAATGTACAAATACCCGCAATAGACATCATTGAACATCCACTCAGCGACAACAATATCAAACGTCTCTAAAGGATCGTTGAGTAATCGCTGCACTGCTTCGTTCTTTAGCGTGTTTTTTGTTATGTTTAACGCCAGTTTGAAGTGACGGTCTTGATCCATTTCGACTTCATGCAGCATTAGTGCTGTTATATTTAACGAAGGACCTGAAATATTGAGTGTTACTAAACGGAATGTTGAGATGATAGCACTATTAGGCACATACACGGCCTGAAAGTTCAGAATTATCTGCCATATACAGGCTACAATTTGTGTGCTAAGAGCACACACCAAACTATCGCAGAAATGTTGGAGTACCTATGAGCTTATATGGAGGTGCACACGCTACTAGTTTTTTAGTTGTGCACTGTGCATCGCACAACAGTTGTGCGATAGTTTAGTCAAAGGTGTTCGCACACTCTAAAACAGCTGTCTATTAGTTGCAGCTAGGGTAATAGTCAAATTTTTTAATAAAAAAATTTAAAATGCTTACCGCTAATGGCATTCACAGTATCTCCAGTTTTGATCAGCCGAAGATTGGAATCAGGACTGTCGTACGGGAACGGGGATATGTATGTCACCTATATAACATAACTATGGCATACACAAACATACTAATACTCGTATTATAAATGCGAAAGTTTAGATGGATGGATGTTTGTTAGTGTTTGTAGCCTAAACGGCTGAACGAATTTCGATGAAATTTGGTATAGATGTAGAGTATAGTGTGGAAGAACACATAGGCTACTAACGTTTGTTTTTTTTTTTAATTCCACGCGGACGTAGTCGCTGACGAAAGTTAGGAGTAATATATAGGGTGATATTACTTTATTTTGTCTAACAACTCAAATAAAAAAAAATAGAGTAATGGACAAAACTCTACATCATTTCGAAGTTCAATCGAAGAGATATAGTTTACCTATAAACTACAAATCTTACTTTTTACTAATACTATAAATGCGAAACTTTAGATGGATGTTTGTTAGAAAGTATCTCCAAAACGGTTTATCGGATCTCGCTTTGG